>CAUOPZ010000029.1:12500-170000 GCA_963457665.1 Thysanoteuthis rhombus | reverse complement strand
ATTACAGGGTCTATGAGCCGTCTGTCTGTCAAGTCTATTAGTAGTCCGAAGCGCTGTAAGAAATCTGCCTCTAATATAGGTGTAGCAACTTCGGTGATGGTGAAAACCCATCTGAATTTTCTACGATGGCCGAGAGTGACGTTTACACATCTCTGACCGAATTCACGCATCAGAGAGCCATTGACAGCTCGTAGTGTTAATTTCTCCGGGCCCCTATCTCTATCTTTTAGGGTGATGGGTATCAACGAAATTTGTGCGCCGCTATCAATTGAAAAATTGAGTCCGGTTTCCATGTTTTGAATGTGTAGCAGACGACCTTCCTTTCTAGTAGGGCCATTAGAATCAGTCGTCGTATTCTGCCGATGTGTTAGTTTCCCTGAACAGCACAAAAGGTACAGGGAAGTATACAGTTTCTCGCCTGCTTCCCAAACAAACTTGTGCTACCGACAGACAAGGTGCTTGTGTCTCGATCTCGACCACGATTTCGACTTGGGCCGTTCTTTCCAGCGGCCACGTGTTGGTCGAGTAGGAAGTTCGTCAACCTTGTTTCCTTGTGAATCTACTTGCTTCACAAGGCTATCAACAAGGTCGATGATTCTGCTGCTATTAGGCTCATTGGTACTTGCGTCGGTAGGGAACACCGTGTTAGTTCTGTCCATAATTCAGTCCACCATTTCGGTCATTTTATCTAGTGGTAAATTCGGATCTATAAAAGCTAAAATCGGCTGGATTTCTGTGGGAATTCTTTCTAAGACATGTGCTGTAGGATGTTGTCGTTTTAGTCACCTCCCGCTAACGACTGCACGTGGTGGAAGAACTGCGATGGTGTTCTATCGCCTAACGTCTCTGTCATCAGAAACTGTTCTTGTGTTGAGAAAAGTGATGATTTCCTGAAATTTTGTGATGAAATTAGTGAATAATTTTTTAAGCCATTTCTGTTGGAAAACTTTTGCATGAAGATGTAGAAAAAGTCATCGTTGAGAAATTTTTCTTTGTTGTTGGAGTGAAGGTTCTCGATTTTCAAGAGTTGAATTCGAATTTTGAAAGCGTGTTCGTTTATAGATTCACCTTCAAATTTTCATCCAAAGGTTTTATCAAATTTATTCACGTAGATAGTTCACAAGTTTTAGTGGTGACGACTTTAGTTGAAACGGCGTGATAAATATTTGAGGGACAAGGAATTTGCTTCTCGTGATTTGACTGTAACGCGCATGTGGCCATGTAGATGTGGAGAAGGAAAGGATCGTGGGCATCGCGGAGCCAGTAGGTTCTGAACTTGTCTAGCTCATCTCTTCATCTAATACTCCGCCGGCCTCGGTTGCGCATATGATCTCTGGGGATCCATGTCGTGAGTCACGATGTACATCGATTTTCTGCCATTCTTACAACATGGCCAGCCCATGTTGCATGGTTCTCAATTCGCGGCTCTGTGTCTTGGTTAGGTTTTTTCGCGAGTTGAATTTATGATTGAATCCGAACAGCGATGGATTGTTGAGAGACGAGAATTTTAGATCCTTGTGTGTGATGTGTAGTGTGCCGGCCCTGGTAGCTGTGCAAGGAAAGGAAGCTGTACGAAGAGAAGGGAATGGAATGCGCGCCAAGTATGAAGTTGGACGCGCATTGTAATAAAGAGGAATGAACACATACAAGAATTATGGCCAGAAAAGACACGTACATACATACACGTACGTTTAATACGAGAATAAAGATGAGGTACATGTACGGGTAACGTTAATACGATCGATCGTGACAAGTAATGTTAGGAGAAGAGTCTTGATAGTGCTGATGTCGGAGTTGTAGCGGAGTTGTCTGAACGCGTGGATTCTGCATGGTTGGATTGCTCCCAGATACGTGGAAACCGGGTTCAGTGTGTGAGCCTTACTGCCAAGTAAGTGGGTTAACTTGGAGGCTATTCTCAGACGCTGTTAGACTCTCGACGACCATACTATGAAAGACATAGAACATGAGAGAAGGAAAGAGAGTGGAAGAGTAGCCGGCCGCGAGGGCCGTGGCCAGAGGCATGACCAACTATGGGTCCTGGCGCCAAGGAGCATTGGGCCAGGGAGAAGGAAAGAGAGAATGGCCGGCTGCAGAGGCCGGGGCTAGAAGCGTACCCAGCTAGGGTGCTGGAGCTAGTGAGTTATTTATTTTCTAAAAAGAAAAGAAAAATTTGACATGGAGTCTGAGGGGGAATGTTCTACTCTATTCCTAATCTTATCTTAGCTAGTCTCATGCACTGACCCAATTTCACTATATACATCCATTCACAAAAACAGCACATTTTTCCTGGTCTCTCTCATACTGCATTTACCATAAAATCAGATTCTCTCTATGATGAAACTACGCTATGCCCATATTTACAATTTTTGTGGGGGGGAATAAAATTATGATGAATATTTACAAATAAAAATGAACCCCGATGACTGATATATATTTACAACAAATAAGTGGGAAAACGAAATTAGTATGTGACCCCCCCCCCACAAAAGACTTAAAATGGCAGAACAGCAAATTAACCAGACGAAAAATGGATCTCGAAGGAAGAGAAATAGAATGAAATAAAAAAAAGAGAAAATAAAATAAAATTCCTCTCAAACATCCTCTGGAGAACTTTACCTTCTGTCATCTAGAGGGCGAGGGGAGGGGAGTCGAAACGAAAAATGGGGACTAAAAAAAAAGTTATTCCGCACAGGGCCGGATTCGCCTTTACTTTGCGCAAGAATGTACAGCATCGGCGAAAGTGGACAACCTTGACAAACTGATCTGGACAACCGAAAGGCTTTCGACCTCACTCCATTCACCTCCACCACCGAGCTGGGGGACGCATACAAGAGACGAATCCAAGAGCGAAAGATCTGACCGAAGCCAGCCGCGGAAAAGACAGACTCGAGAAAACGATGATCGACCCTATCGAACGCTTTGGACTGATCTAATTTGATCAGCGCGGCTCCATTGTCGACTTTCTCAATGATCGTGCGCACTGTGTGCAGATTATCTTGTATACTCCGATCCTTTACAGAACAAGTCTGCTCGGGGCCAATCAGACTCTCCAGCACAGTCTGCAGCCGGTTCGACAGGACCTTGGCCAAAATCTTTAACTAAGTATTAAGCAGAGTTATGGGCCTGAAGTTATCTACCCCGTCCCCTCCATCTTTGTCCTTGCATAGCAATTTCACCACCCCTCTGGTAAAGCGGCTGGGAATGCTCACCTGCTTTAACCAGTGGTTATAGATCAATGCCAGCAAATGGACAAATATGAGCGACAGCCTCAAATACACTTCGTAAGGCAAACCATCGATCCCCGGTGTCTTCTTCTCCAGTGCTCTTTAGTGCTTCCCGGATTTCATCCTCTGTTATGGGTCCCTCGCACCCAGCTGCTTCAGTCGCCTCAAGGCGAGGGAAGTCAGCTAAATAGGTGTCGAACTGAGCCGAACTCAGACCAGCCTCCCTGGTGAATAGCTCCTGGAAGTTTGCACGAAAAACCTCACAAATACCTTCGTTTGTGATCACAAGTCGTCCGTCCGGCGATGTGACGCTGGAGATATGCCGACTTGACGCACTCCGAATTTCTTCTAGCCGCAGTTCTGCGGCCATATTCGTTGCCTCGGGGGACATTCTTTTTAATCTAGCTCTAACTACTAGAGCTTTATCCTTCTTGGCATGCAAGGAGGCCAAATCTGTCTGGCTAGAGTCTCCACCCTCTACCGCCCGCTCTGTCCGATGTTCTAATGCCTTTTGTGCCGCTAGTCTCTCTAGGTTGAGTCGTCTACTGTAATCGGCAGCAAAAGACCTGATTTTTTTTTTGAGGTGCCCCCAGAATTTATTACCCAGGATAGCCCCCGTCAATTCCCGCTGGATTAGTAATATTAGCTGGTCCCGAAAATCGTCCACATCCGTGAGGGATGTGTTGAATTTCCAGTAACCAGACTTGAAGGGCTTAGCTATACCTAAGTCCATTCGGACCCTTACTAATCTATGGTCCGAAAAAGGGACGCTATGGAAGCTTGGACATTCCAAAAACTTATGATCGACTCTTTTAGCTAAAACCCGATCGATGTAACTGGAATGTTGCACCGTACTTGGGGTGCCACTATCAGTCCAAGTCCATACTACTTGGCGGGGGTGTTAGTTTCGGAAATAATCCACCAGGTCAAGCTTGTCGATCAACTCCCAAAACGGAATCACGTCCCCGTGGTTAGTTCCCCTACTCAGCCCTCGATCTCTGTTGGGATCAAGGACGGCATTCCAATCACCCGCTAACACTAGCTGTCTCGACGGAAGATCGAACTGATCGATCCGCCGAAAGAAGTTGACTCGCTCGCCCTGGCTGTTGGGCGCATAAACCCCAATCAAACGAAAAGCCTCCTCTTTCATGGTAACATCAACGACGCACAATCTGCCCGCCGGGTCTGCATACACAAGGGAACACATCGCATCCAAGGAATGGCTTATTAGCCAAGAGACACCTCTGGAGTGGCAATCAAAGCATGCTGAAAAGAGACGAAAATCTCGAGACAGCACACTCTCATTGTCGCTCGAAATAAAGTGAGTCTGCTGTATACAACAAACACTCACGTTGAGGTGCCGAAGGAGACGACAGAGTCTAGCTCTTCTCGACTCACTCCGGAGACCACGACTATTCACACTAGCTAAATAGAGTGCCATCTGTCAATCTATTGGCGTCGCAGTCCGGACACAAATATAGCCGGCGATAGCACACCGACAGCGGGTCCCATAGGATCTGTGCCCATCTCAGTTTTGATGGAGCCATCCTGGGACACGCCGCCGACTTGCCTAGGGAACGTTAATTTTACTGCTCTATAAAGGGAGGGGTGCATGAAAACAGGAGCCCTCCCTGAGCAAAATTTTTTCAACTTCTGGAGGTCCGGATGATGCCAGACAACCAGCGGTGTGGACATTTGGAAGGCACTATTTGCCTCCCGCAGCATATCCTACACCTGCCGCGAGGTGTCTCCAACCCGGACCACAGTCAGCAGCTTTTTGAGCCCTGGTAACATGGCAGGGTCCTCCACATCACGTCTTCCGGGTTCAACGAACCGGAAGTTAAGGAGGACCTTTAAATCCCTCAGGGCCTGCTGCTGCTGTAATTTCGTTTTGTCCAATATGTCCGGGTCGACACGGCAGATGTGGACCCCTCGTTTATGACGAACTTTCTTCTCTTTTTTTATAGGCTCGCCGGCGTCTCCCCTGGCTGGGCTTCTCAGTCTCTTTTGTGAGGCCGACTGAGTTATTGTTGTTGTCGGTGTTTGTGTGGGTGTTGTTGTTGTTGGTGGTGTTGTTGTTGTTGGTGTTGATGGGGGGACGACGGCGGGGGCGGGGGCGGCGGCGGAAGTTGTAAAGTGGGCGGTAATGGAGGAGTGGGAGAAAGTGCTGAGTCTGGTATTGTCTGGAGTTTCTTTGGTGTATGTTTTGGGCTTGGAGATTTTTTCTTTAGGATTGTCTTTCCTGTTTTTTCGGGGGTGAATGTTTTGGTGGAGGACTGTGTATTGTTTTAGGAGAGGATGGAGGGGTAACCCTCTCTGCTAACTGCCTGGACTTGAGTTTTAAGAGTAACGCCGCCGCCATTTCTTTCTTTTCGCGACCAAGACTGGCATATCCCCCCATTTTAGCCCGCTCCGCATAAGACTGCGGGGTCTCTCCTCGGGGACTGTCGGCGTCGACTTGCTTCAGGATCTGTGGTGACTGTGGCACCGCTATTTGGGCGTTCTTCCCACTTTTTCCCACTACCTGCCACTCCCCCTCCGACCCCTCTTTTTGTGTCACCATTTTTGGTGATAGAGAGGACGGCTTAGGTGAGGGGAGACTCTGAGGTCTCCTGGCATCTGACCGGATTTCTCCGGTCATGGCAGTGGGCGAGACTACGGGTGCCTCCTTTTTGGCGGTATCAGAAACTAAGTGGGGAGGGTCCTGCGTTTGGGTGGCCGGCTTCTTTTTGCAGACAGCGGCGAGGTGACCAGCCTCCCCGCATATCCAGCAAACTGGCCTCCTACCTTTGACAATAAGAGGCAGCTTTCTATGACCACCCACGTCCAAATAGTTGGGAATGGCAAGGAACGATCATGAGATCAAAACGCCATTCCCCACGCATCACCTCGGAGTCAACCGAGACAATTTATCCATATTTCATGAGAAATGCCCCGATATGTTCGCCGAGAACGAAGCTGGGTACCTCATTAGCAATTACCCGGGTCTTTCTCCGCCCGAGATACTCTATGCGAAGGATATGTTCCTTCGTTTGGAGATCTAGGTGCAGGAGATCCAAACAGTCTTGTTCGGACGGTAACAGTACGTCCCACATGGCAAACCCGTCGCCTTTGACGACTTGTTTCGCCTTAACCCCCAAGTCTTTAGTTGATCGGACAATTCGGTTTAACTTCTTGTCGACCACAAAGACGGACACCATTTTTTTCTCAATGTCTTTCAGTTCAACCAGATCCACCAGTAGCCCATCGTCTTTGACGAGGTGGGTGTGCGACTGGCAACGTCTGATGAACTCCGCCACATTGACTATAGAAATTTCGGGAGGGGAATTCCAAACGTTAGGAGAGCCCCCACTTGTCTGAACCTTCTGTCCCGCCGAAATAGGCGAGTCTGTATTTTCCCCCTTTCCTTCATGGACGGGAGGGTTTTCTTTTTGACTTTCTTCATTTTTTTAGCTTTCGTTTTTTTCAAAATCTTTTTTTTCGGCCATTCGTTTTTTTTGCCTTCTCACTTTTCTTTCTTTTTGGGGGGGGTGATCTTTTTTCCCCCTTCTTCCCCCTTGTCGAGGGAAGCAAATAAAGCCCTGCTGGCCTCGTCGGCCATGAAGGAAAACGACAAAATAGCAGCACAAGACAGAAGTTCACTAACCTGCAAGACTAGTTACTTTGGGGGTACAGGCCAGTCCGGAATACTAGTCAGTTAATTCCTCTGTTCTTTCTGCTCAGCGCCTGTTTTGTCAAAGAAATAAATTCAGCTTGCAATTTCTGAAACAACAAAAGAAGAAACAATTAGTCCGTGCTGGAGCTAGTGAGCATTGGACCATGTGCGTCCAGGGGTTTTATAGGGGTCGTCAGAGGAAGTGACGTTTTGGATATTAAGCTAAAAAGAGAGTTTCGTACTAAATTCCTAACTAAAAGTATAGGGGGCACTACAGTTTCATATTTCAGCTCCATAAGTGACTATTGGGAGGATGCATTGGTTGTATACCCATCGTTTTAGGATTAATGGGATCTTGTTGTGAAGGTTTAACTTGCTCTCACAAAGGCTTGCCATCTTAGGGTAATTCTTCGCTTAATTTCTTCTTCCTTTGAGGGTCTCATGGGGATTTGTTGTCCTAAATATATGTTCTGGGTCGTCGATTTTGATCTTAGTATTTCCATTTCTGACGCGGTTGTTGCACATGATCTTCGTCTTCTTGAAGTTCATGTACAATTTAGTTCTCCTAGCATCAGTTGGACGTCGTGTAGGTTCTCTGCGAAAAGGGCAAATTTGAGGTTGCTCAGATATTCGCCATCTGTTTTGATTACTTTACTCTCCCAGCTTAGTTTTTTTAAGATGATTTCAAGTCAGGCTGTGAAGACTTTTTGGAGTTGAAATGGCCTTTAGGTCGCCTGATAAAGGAGCTGCTCTTACTGTATGTATGTTTCAGCACTTCAACATATACTGGATCTACACCTTGTAGAGTGATGGCCTTCATGACCATGGGAATTTCCACTGTGTCGAAGGCCTTTTTGAAGTCAATAAATGCTACAGCGAGTGGTAGCTTATATTCTGCTGCTTTATCTTTCAGCTGATTTACCGAATGCAGGTGGTCCATGGTCGAGTAGTTTCTTCTAAAACCAGCTTGCTTTCGTGGTTGGTTTTCATCTAGCGTTTTTGTAATGATTTTTATGAAAAGTTTGTATATGTAACTAGGATTATTGGCCTGTAATCGTTAAGATCTTTCTAGTTTCTTTTTTATATAAAAGCATTATGATTGCAGTGTTCCAATCATTTGGGATTTTACTCTGTTTTAGACAGAAGTTGAAAAAGACAGCCAGTTTCCTCGTGATGATGTTACCCACGTTACTGAGTAGGTCGATGGTGATGTTGTCTGGTCCAGGGGCCTTTCCTGTCAGTTTAACGGCTTGTTCCATCTCCCAAGGGGCTACTTCTGGGAAATCCTCGAGTTGATTGCTCCATCTTGCATATCCTGTTCATTGTTTTGTAGTTCTTGCCTGGATGAATAGTGTTTTTGGTAAAATTCTTTGACACGTTGAACAATCCTGTCTCTGTCTATGGTTAGGTCTCCATTTTCCTTGAGTATGCTGGTTATTTGCTTCCGTCTTGAATTTGTTTATAGGTTTGATGCCCCGACCTCTTTCAAGAGTCGATTTGACGACTGTTGTGGTGTATCTTCTTCTGTCTTCCCTTTGTTTTTTCTTGATCATTTTATTTAGTTAAGTCTCTTCAATTCTCTGTCTAGTTGATGTGGCTGGCTTGAGGCTTCAGCATTTTCCCACGAGATTCCTGGTTTCATGAGATTTTACTGATTGTTTGTGTGCTCGTCAGTTTAGATATTGTGGCAACTTCTATTATAGATGCAATCATTTTGCTGTTTAGTTTGCTGATGTTGGCATTGACACTGAATTAAGTATTTGTGTATTAAAAGACAAGCACAGGTTTTTCATTTGAAAAGCAAATTTCATTACCTACATTGGCTTCCAAAATAACATTGTCTTGCCCCATATGACATATTGCATTGATTTATCATATGTTTTTTCAACATTGTCAATAAAAGATAAAGTTAT
Organism: Thysanoteuthis rhombus; assembly: GCA_963457665.1. NCBI lineage: Eukaryota > Metazoa > Mollusca > Cephalopoda > Oegopsida > Thysanoteuthidae > Thysanoteuthis > Thysanoteuthis major. Next base: position 161,208 of record CAUOPZ010000029.1, on the reverse strand, counting down.
TGTAGCAGTTATCATCTGTTTTTATTCTGTTTATGTTATATAGGATGTTGGTTATCTATGATCTTTTGTGAGTGCTTATTTTTCTTGTGTGAATAAAAACTATCAGAATTTATAAGTCAAGGTTGTAAAATCTGTAATTTCCTCATCTCAAAATATCCACCAATGAGAAGCCCTACAAAAAGGTCATGTGATGAATCAGCAGCAGCAGTTAGTGCTAAATCAAAACTCAGCCCCCTTTTTCAGCTGATGCGAAAGCTTTTCAGGGGATGGCAATTAGCTCTATCAGCTTGGTTGTATCAAGGGTCTTACTACAATACAAAACTAGTCTTTCCCATACGTAACACATAGGTTTGACACCACAACTATTTTGACAACATTTCTACAACTACTAGTCATGATTTTGTCAACCATTTAAGAAACATCGTTTTTCAAGACCTTCTGAAGATTGCTAATAAATTTATTTCCACAAGACCTTCAAATATCAAAATTACTGTACCTGAAGTTACTAAGAATTCTGCTTCAAACAGTCGAGTCTCTGCAAATTGGACCATATTCTGCAAACTCAATAACCTTTTTTCCTTTCCAACTTTTCTTTGTATAGATTGTATAAATTTGGAATTGAAAAAGTTGTCTGCCTTGTTTGCCCTTTTTGTCTGTTCAAGTGAAGACACTCATGGTTAACCACCACAAAACCTCCTTGAACTAGTAATTTTGATGTGTTATTTTTTGCATTAAAATTGTGAAAAATGTGTTATTTTTAGCTTAAACAAGTTATCAGAAAAATATATTTTGTTTGAAATTATGAAATTTAACTTTATGAATGAGAAAGAAAAAGATTGATAAAGAAAAATAATTTTTAAGTAGGAGCTCCATGAGAAATGGAATTTTAAAAAGTTTTGGAAACACTGTCATAGCCGCTAGGACTTGTTTCTGTCCACTCCAACACAGGTGTAGTACTACAAGATCTGCTCGGCAAATTGGTCTTGCATCAATATTATCAAACCAGGTTTACACCCAATGATCCAATAATTAGGTCTTCAAGAGACAAAATGAAAAAATAGTTCCTGTATTTCAAAAGCTTTCTGTAACAGCTATAGTAGCCTCACTTGGATGGCTGAATAAAGATTAGCTTTACAAAGAAAATTTCATGAGGCAGGTTTGATCAACAAACCAAAGTAGTTCATCTTACATCCAATTTATATGGAACAACCTGTCCAACAGCAATATCCAGCATCCTATGTAAAATACACATAGGAGACAAAGTGAAAACACAATAAAGTAACAGCCAACTATGTATAACTCATAACAGATTAAGATATAAGTAAACAGTTGGATTCTCAATACTCAGAGGAATTACACCATGAGTGAAGATTACAAAATATACTTTTAACACCTTAAATCACAAAACTTATTTTGGAGAACTTGAAGCATCCTCAAAGAAGATGTAAAATCTTGTCAAAAATAGCCAAAAGAAGGGAGTTGGGGACTACTGCTCCCGAAGTACCAAAGGAATTATCAGTGGTTCAGTGCACCCATACGTCCCAAGTTGCATGCACAGATAGATAGCCAGCTAAAATCATTTGAAAACAGAAGAAACCTATGTTGACAGTTTTGGTTGATGTTGACAGTTTGGAGTTTGTTTTTTTTCAGAAATGCATGAGTGGTTTTCTAATATCTAAGTAAAAAAGAAAAATTTCACCAAATTATATCAAGCCCTTAATGATGGTACAAATCCACTAAAAATGAATTGTAAAGGTTATCCATTTAACCAGCCATACAAAGATTAATAGAGAAATGGCTGGAATTGAAAACCCACGCTGGAATTACAAGGACAAATGAAATGAGCAATACTACAAAACTCTTGTTGAAATGCATGTAGAGAATTCAAAATATTAAAAGTGATGATAATGGTCAGTACATGAAAATATGAAAAGCCCAATGATTTTACTTCCTCTAATACTTGAAAATAGTGCCTAGAACTTCCTGTAACTCCCTAGCTAAAAATAAAGCTGTGACTCTCAACTCTCTGTCTCTTTTACTCTTACTTGATTTGTCCGTCTGAAAGGACCATTTGCTTTGATCTTCCTATTTGTGTTTTACCATTATTTCTATTTTATTACAATCCCTCACAGCCAACCATGTGAGTTTGTTTATTTGCATCCTAAAAACAACAAATGTGACACAATGTCAGATTGAAAACATCAGGACAAGTAGGATGATGTCCATAGGACGAATCTTGTAGTGCAAGCGTCCGAAAGTCTGTAGGCGTGATTTCATGGAGTCATTAAGGCAGGATTGACTTGGTTCACAAGACCGATCCTGTTGATGCTCTCAGGCAAGCATGCTGATCAGTGATTCCAGGATGAGGGACAATCTCAGATAATGACCAACTTCTCAGCTCAAGAGCATCAAAGAATAGATACTATACTTTAATTTTAGTGAAGAGAACCATGAGAGAATCAAAAATACAGTTGTAATATCCCCTATACTTTTACTTGAAAATTAGATACAAAACCTTTCTTTTAGCTAAATAACAAAAACGTCACTTCCTTGGACAACTCCCTATAAAACCCATGGACGTACATGCTCAAACGCTTATTGGCCCCAACACCTCAAGCTGGGTATGCCCTTTTGGTCCTGGCTACTCTTTCTCTCTCTCTCCTTCTCCCTAAGATCAGTATCATTTTACCGGCCTCCCGGCTGATCCAATCCTAACCATTTTTCCACCGTGACCAATCTCTATACTAACTTCACCGTGTATACACTTCTAACTCCCATGAATGAAATGGCAATGCTTTTTATTATCCAATAATGACAATGATCATAATGATCTCTCCTAATTCTCATTACTTCAGGAAACACACACAGATTAAACTCCATGTTTTCTTTCCTTCATGATCTGTCCATCGAGTGACTACCAGCGTCAGAGAATAACTCCCAAGATGTAAATGCAACTTAACAGTTTTGCATACATACTGAACCCAGTCTCCATAACCATACCTTGTTACACTTCAAGCCATATGAATTCAAAAGCAGTTCAGACACCTCTGCTTGGACTCTGATGAGGGTAATATCAATGACAACAAAGTTCCCATCTTTTGCTATCTCTTCTCTTTACTCAATCAATCGTATCAATGCTATCATTATATGTATCTCATTTTCATTCGTTTTTTGGCATTAATGTTGCTGTATTAAATGTACATCCAAATACTTGTATGTATCTTTTTACTTTGTTTCATCTCCGCATCTACATTCATACTCAGCACACATTCACTCCATACATCTCCCTTCCTTTCTCCACTGACGTCCATGTGGGCCAACAATTCTAGCAGGTGCTCATCTTCGACTAGAACTATCCAGAATCCAATTTCTAAAAACTATTGAACTTCCAATATGAAGATCTGTTTAGTGTCAATCACCTGATCAACCCTTTTAACATGATATAAAACACTCAAATTTCACTTTACACATTTCCCACCCAATTGGGATGATAATGATGTAAACAGATGAAACAGAGACTTTCTGAGAATTAAGAATTTTTAAAGAATATATCAATTTTTCTGTAAATAATATGTTGTAACCAACAAAAAAAGAGAATTCTTTTTTATTAACAAGAGTCGTGACTTTTTTTTCTAAGAATTAAAACTTCAAGCCTATAAAATAGAATGAAAAATAGTTTGAGTATTGTTTTAAAATATTTTCTTTTAATTTTCATGGTGATTCATTTTAACCTTATTAAAATAAAATATCTAGATAGATAGCATGGACATTTAGATAATTTTAGATATAATTTGAAGAAATTTTGGATATAAACTTAGAAGAAAAAGTGGCAAAACCCTCCTAGGAGCCACGATGGGAGATAACCCTGATTTCATATGGAAACGATCGACAGCGGTGAGATATTGACGTTAGTCCGTTTTTGGTCGTACTTCTAAATCTGTGACTCTGCTGCAACACTGTGAGTTTTGAAAATTTATTTTCATTTTCTTCGTAACCGAGGTGTGGATAAATACAATAAAGAAAAAATGAATGATCATTTTAAAGATGATTCAAAAGTTGCTACTAGCGTTTTCCCCGCCTCTGGTCCTATGAGCATTTTATGGTGTTCTTCGACATGGTCAACCTGAAATTTTCAAGTAGATTACGATAAGTTTAGCCAAAAAAACAAGTTTATTCACACGTCAAATATTGCCTACTTTGAATTAAAACGACTGAATTTGTTTACCTTTGGCTTCCAATTTTCTTCTTTCTTGTGCGAACTTTTCTGAAATATACCATGGGCAATTAAATTCCAATCCTTTCTGTTGTTTTTTGATAAAATTCGCAGTTTAGCTTCCGATTTTTCTTTAATTTTATCAAAAGAAATTTTCCCCCTTTCTTGTGTGAATTTTTTCTCTGTAATGTATCAGATCATTCATTATGAAATCGATTCTCCCATTCCTTGTTGTGTGAAATAATTTCTATTATTATTATTATTATTATTATTATTATTATTATTATTATTATTATTTTGTAATTGCTGCTTCCAATACGATAGGACCATAAAATCCCATTTTGGACGACTAAAAGTGTTGGTAACAGAACATTTCGACTCAATACTTGGGAATAATTTATATATATATATATATATATTTTAAATCGCGAGTAAATAGAAAATGACTGCTTCTAGCGGTGATCATCCAAATTAGTTCCTTGTGCTGTCAACCCCCTCTAAAAGCAACTATGGAAGATCGGAATTGACTAAAACGATGGAATATTACACTATCTGTTTTATCATTTATATATCTTACAAAAAATATGAATTTCTTTTTTCGGGATTCCACACTATTATCCACCTTTAAAACATGATAGTTAAAAACCTTATAAGTTATATTGTACTGTAAATAGACCCCCTGCCCAATATTTTGTTTTGACGTACCTGTTGCATTCAATGGTGTTACTGTTATGTTTTTAATATTATCTTTATTCTTTGCTGTCCATCCTAATCCTAATCAATATATCAACTCTGAAGTTTTCCCTCTATGTTGATAGTTCATATTAAATGATTTCGAATTTACTGTTTTACTTACTACTTGGCATGGTAGATTTGATAAAAAGAAATTTTTTCCTCCTGAAAAAAAGAGAAAAAAAAAGAATTTATTTTAATTCATTTATTCATAAATAAATGTACATCAATAAATGCATCCAATGTTGTTCTCATTTCTAATATATGATTTAATTTAATCCTGTCCCTCAATAAAAATTTGCTGCTATTATTACGGTTACTTGCAGTTTGCAAAGTATACACATTAAAGAACTTCAATCACGATTGTTTTCAAACCTATTCTGTCTGCAAAAATGATTTTCACTTTGCGAACCTCCTTCTATTTGATAAAATCTATTTAATTAACGACCTGAAGTCTTATTACGATATGATTAATAGTTCAAATTTCAGGTGTTTTATTGGCACTTGTCGCATTTGGTCTGAAGTATGTGGTTCTGTTGTATAGCTAAGAATATTAGTCAGAGATAAATTACCGGAATAGATCTGTGGAGATGAATTCTAGAAAGTCCGTCCTAACTATGTAGAGAGTGCTTTGCTTTGTTTAAAGGTGTTCTTTGAGATAGAGATAGTTCTTTAGAGAAAAAGAAAAAGAATTACTACTTTGTGTGTGTGTGCAAAACCTAAACAAGGGGAAGCCCGAAAATGCGAGCTTACTTCGAGGCTGTCTGAACCAAGAATTTACAGCCGAAAAGCTTGAATACCATGATGATAACTATTGGTTATCTTATTGGCGGTTTTATGTGACTAGTAGAAAGAGACAAATTTACCATTCCTTTAGACCTCTTCACCATGTGTTAAGAATAGCAGATAGATCTCTCCCAAGGACAGATAACTCCAAATGTCACTAATTTTTGTATTTATGATTTAGTGCTAAAAGTTGACTCTACAAAGTGCCTGCCTTCCAGAGAGATTGTAAAATCTCTAGAGGAAAATCAGTATCTGTATGTGGTGCGGAATCTTTTAGGTCATGGCACTTGGTGCCTGGCGCAGGTTGTGGCTTTTATTGACTGTGTCAGGAGTGTTTGTTGTGTTTGATGTTTTGAGACTGGCTGATTCTGTGGTTGTTATCTTTTGTTGTATTAAAGAAGGCTGGTTTCAATCTGTTTATGCACATGTTCCGATATATCTTTAATGAGTAACATGTATTTCTGGTATCTGCGTATGACTTTATAGGCTGTTTGAAGTGGATGCTTGTGTGCGAGGTTTTGTACCAAGACATATGCATGTATGTAATGCATCATGTATGTATGCGTTTTTGTTTGCGAATGTGATAGTTGTGCCATGTAGAATTTGAGTCTGTCAAGGAAAGAATTGACATTTGTTACTTCTACAGCTGTATACACGTAGCATGTGTGTATGTTGTATGCATGTATGAATTGGTCCGAATGTCTTATTGAACTTTTTGTTCATTGGATGATCCCTTGTATAGTTATACATTTTTATATGCTGCATTTAGCTACCATATTTTGCATTTGTGAGACCACAAACTTTACCCAACATCTCACATTTTGCAAACATTCCAATGCATATAAACATTATTTGCTTCAAATGTGGTTAGAATTAACAACCACTGCAAGAAGACAACAAATTTCACCATTTTGTAGGACTTGTCATGTAACCTTTTTGTAAATTTTTAAGTGTAAAGTGGCAGTATATTGCAGATGTCACCTGAAAAGGATACCATCCTGGTGGTCTGGTTTAGAAATTTAATTATGAATATCAAACAAAATATTACCTCATTCCATAATGGAAAATTACTTTCAAAATTTTCAATGGTGTGAATTTGTTTGCCACCACTTGATCTAGTGCATTTCACACAAACACGCCTAGCTTGTTTGCTGACTACAGGTTAATGGCAAAATGAAAAATGAATAATTTTTTTTTTTTTCTTACAGATGTTGAAGAGTATTACTCAAACAACATTTGATGATATTGTGTGTGAGAACATCAAAGAATTTGAGATGACTGTAACTGAAGCCATGGAAGATGCTGTGCAACAGCTTGAATCTCAGGTAAGATGATAACTGCGGAATATTTCCTAAAACAGATATGTGTATTATAATTTGCAGAATAATTTATTCTTGTCTGTTAAATTAAAAATAAAGTTGCCTGAATTTTGTTGAATTCAGTATTATCTGAAAGCAAGGTAATCACATTATATAAGTTTTAAAATGTTGAGCATGCTGTGGAGCTGAACTGAATTCATGTTGATTGATCAAAGTGCTTATACAATGAATACTATTTTTTTCTGTTAAAAGAAAATATTTTCTTTTCATTATTTTGTATTTGTTTTTGTTCATTTTTAGATGATCAACTGAATTCCAGAAAATAAAAATCTAATCAACCTTCTGTTAAAGTTTACCCAGTCAGAGAAATAAGTATTTATATGATTTTTAGGTTTCCTTTCTGACATATTGTCCAACTTAGTGTATCTGATCATGCTTCAAGTAGCATATTGTGAATGATCATTTCATATCAATTGTATTCGAAGGATACATCTGCAAGGCAAAAAAAAACAAAGTGAAGAACCATTAAAGAAAAAGAAAGTAATAAGCTATACTAATTAGACTAGGAGTTGGGTAAATTTTCGTTTGTTTGCTTTTTAAAATTGCTTTTCCATTATCATTGAATTCAAACAACTGAAAAAAAAATCTTCACTATGAAAATCCCAAGAAATGTTGATGTTTGTGTTGACTATAAGAATCTACATAGATTTTAGCAATTTCGCTAATGAAATATTAATGGTTTATTTTGTTGAAGAGGCCCCTTAGGATAGTGCTAAAAGAAGACAGTATGCATTGTAGACAGGAGAAGATTTTTCACTTGATAACTGATTTGAACTTTTTATCTGGTAGCTTGTAGCAATGATAGTTTTTAATGTCACTTAAATACTGCTGATATTTGTTCCTTTGAAGTTTAGCTGTTTGTACCTAATAGCAATATGAAGTGTGATGAAAAAAAGTGACTCTATTAATAAAACTTTTGTTTGTTGAAATCAAAAGATACTATTATTCTTCCCTTCAAAATCGTCTCCGCTGTAGTTCAATGCACTTCTGCATTCCTCTCTTCCACGCCTCCTCGATGGCCTTCAGGAAGCTGGTCACATACATCATAATGTCTTTCACAGGCTCAAAAAGTGTTCCTTTTGAGGACACTATTCAGTTAATGGAAGAGCCATGGTGCTAGATCAGGTACAAAGGATGTTCATGAGTTGCAATCTGATCATCAGCTGGGAACTGATAGATGCTAAGGGTCATGTGTGCTAGGCCATTGTCATGATGCGGGATCCTCTCCTATTTCTGCCACTAGTTGCTCCGCAGGTGTCAGATATGTGCAATCAGGCTAGTTTGCACTTCTCTGTTGAAATGTTGGCTCTTAGTTTGACTTTCCTGTAGAAATTCCTGGTGCACATTGTGTTACAATGTCCCTAAAAAAAGTCATAGTAATCAAAAAAGAAAAAAAGAAAAAAAATAGACGAGGATTGGAGAACCCCATGGCCAATCCAGAAAATGTTATTCTCATAAACTGCCCCTTTACCATTTGTAACTATTACAGTTTTGTATTTTTTGTTCCGTATGGGCAGATAAGCAAGTAGAACATTACCCATTTTCACAATTGCTCCTAATTTTCCCTGCAAAAATGCTTAATTATTCCTCTATCAAGTTTTCCTTTTTGTTCGAAATATACATAGAATTCATAATACAAAAGGCTGCCTCATCAATGTGTACTAATATTCTTATTATAGTTACAGGGTATTAATTAGGCTAATGTTGCATTGTCTAATATAAATCTGAATAAAAAATCTTTGATAAACCTTGATCTTCCATGAAACATTTTTTATACAATCAATGGAAATTCTTTGACACTAATTGTTTTTAAAAAAAATAATCAGCCAGAAGTGCATGCACCAATGAGCGATTGACCCTGTGTGTTTTGAGACATTTTTGATATCTAGCTAAAAGAAGGGTTCCGCATTTAATTCTTAACTAAAAGTATAGAGAGCGCTACTGTGTGAAGAATTTAATCTCCTTATATGCAGCCCTTTTGACACTTGCATTTTTTCCATGACAGGCCTGTTATAATAATTTTTTTGTTCTAGAAATGAACAACAGTATACTTTTCATAGTTTTTGATACTCATCTTAATTAAAGATCAGAAAATACATAAACATCTTATCAAAGGCATACTGAATACATAATTGGCTATAAAGATAGAAAGTGTAATATATAATAGGTATATATTATACAGACATATACACAGTAATGATGTAAAACGGATACTTATGCATGACCACTTTTACTATGATTTAATGAACATTCTAAATAAGATAAAAAGACTTTTTCTATTAGGTATTAAATTGATGAGGGTTTTGAGCCAAAAATATAGAACTGTATTAGTTATAATGATAAATAATGATAATAATGCCTTGGGGCAGTTTTTTAGTGAAAACTTCCCTGGATTGTGATTGGCCGTGGGGGGTCTCACCACTTAGTTTTTTAATTACTATACTTTTTCATCCTTGGATAAAACTGCATTTGAAGCACTATTGTAGTGCTGAGTATTCTCTATCCAATGGTGCAAATCAAATCATTGTATCTCTTGTTGCATTGTGTTTGTTTTTAGTTTTGTATACACAAATTTAATTACTTTGTGGCAGTAAATTTCTACATACATATACACAAAACTGACGAAAAAAGAAGCCTATGGATCAGTATGTACACATTTTAATTTTTGATAATTGATTCCCTATTTTTTCAGCTCCATTAGATATAAACTGGAAATACACATTTGGGTCCAAAGCTGATTTAAAACATTGGGTGGGAGCAATAGTTTAATGAACACAATTCATCATCAGAGGATTGTCAGTCAGGGTTTGTCATTTTCTGGCTAGTGAAGCAGGTAGGTATGAATAGATGTTCCCAGATGTTTTATGCTATGATAATGATAAAAAGCTTGTAGAATCACTGAAAAATATTGCGAAATACCTTTGAATGATGCAAGCCTTTGAAAATAGTGAAATCAGGTTAGCTGTGCTGTAGTTAGTGATATAGCACATAACTTAAGCACATTTCTTAACTATGTAATATGACAAACAAAACTTCTTTTCATTAGATTCTAGTTTGATTGAAATATTTTTGTATTCTCACTTTTTGACTTTCCAGGCTATTGACCTCTCCGTCGTTGTTCAAGATGAAAAAGTATACTCTAAAGAGGACAATGGTCCTATCGTGCACACTGTTGTGAAATTGGTGAAACAATTGAAAGAATATCTGAATGATGCCTCTTATAATAATGCTGAAGCACAAATTATTCTTGACAAATATATAAGTGAGTGTATGGAGACACATGCTAAGAATTTCCTTGCAGGTAGGTATGGCGCTTATAATGTCTTGCTTGATTATATAAAGAGGTGCAAAGATTCTGAAGAAATAGAACTTATGAAAAAAGTCTTGGATGCTATTCAAGTTCTTTTGACTGGTCAGTCAAAACTCATGAAGCCAACTGATACTCCTTTTTTTTTGGAACTGACTGATGTCTACCATGACCAAATTATTATTCTGATACAAGCCCTGAAAGTTATTTGTGTGTCATGTGTTACCAATGAGGCCAATAGGCAAGCATATGTGAACAACAAAATAGTGAGAAAATTGATAGAACTACTGCTTTACTATAAGGGAGAAGCACTGGTTGTGAAGAAGGTCTGTTCTGTGTTGTGTGTGTTGACCGTTGATGATGATGCTACTGTACCATTTGGTCAGAGTCATGAAAATTCCAAGCTGATTGCAACTGAAGGAAATGGACTAAAATTGATTTTAGAACTCTGCCAAGGTGAGCAAATAAACTTTTTTTTAAAATTCTCTATTCAGTTTTGTGTTCATAAAATCAAATACAAGTATTTAGTTTTTGTTTTGTTTTTTTTTTGTTTTTTTCCAGAAGTAAAACTATAGAGATCTCTGTTATAAATCACATTGATTGTTTATATTTATTATAAGATCCATACATGATTCAAGTCTTCACAATAACAAGGTATTTACGTAGTTACATGGACTCTACTGGGTAAAAGCTTTTCTGAAACAGAGCCCCAACACGTTATTGAATTTTGATTTAATTATTATTAGAAGAAAAGAAAACCAATTTTCTTGATTTTTTTTAAAAATTGTAGATTACAATCAGAATGTGTTGGTATTGAAGGAGCTGCTCATAACACTCAGTAGGTTATTGGTGCGTACAGAATTCTGCCAGCAGGTTTTGGACTTGGGTGGTATACCATTTTTATTATCTGCTTTCAGAGAAAATCTTGGCAATGCAGTAAGTACTACTTTACATTTTTGCTCCTTTTGCGCACGTGCATTCTTTAAATACTTGATTTCAAATAAATTTTCTAAATTTTGAATTAAAAAAAATGTCAAGAGATACAATTACTTTATAAGTATCCAGTCCAGGTTTCTCACATTTCTCTCACTTTATTGAGAGTTTATCATTAAAAGTTCCTAGAAGTTTGTGTGTGAATTGAAATCTTTCTCTTTTATGCAAGTTTCATCGTTTTTTGTTTTTTTTTCTTTTTCTCTTCAGGCAAATTAATTTGTATTATGTAAGTGCATAGACTTGTGATAATTTGATTATCTCTAGACTGATGATTTGGGAGAAAGTTTGATTAGAGAGAAATTTGATTTTCTGTAGCCTGTAATCAGGTCTAAATAGTTATAGGAATCTTTATTTTCAGGCCAATTTTTCAGCTATTCTTCTATCTTTCTAGATGTTACAATCTTTGAAGTATTAACAGGATTTGTGTTTGATATTTTTATGCTTCATTAGACCTCTCTTGAGAAAAAAAGAATTTTTGTCTACGCCGTCATAAACAATATTAGGCTGGTATTCAAAGTCTGATCAAACTCAAAAGAAAAAAAGCTCTACAAATCAAAGTAAAAAAAAATAACACGGTTTTTATTTAGAGAAATAATTTGAAAAAACGAACAAGACCTAATGGAAATGAATACATCTTTTTAATCTTAGACAATGACATTATTTGTCTAAAGCATGGACAGTGACATCTCCATTATTAGACGTAGGTACATGCCTGTGTACCCCCTTGACTCATTTCTATGATTAGAATGATTTATTTCACTCAGCATTAGTGTCTTGGTGATCTGACATAATTGAATGGATTGATGTTGCTATGTTAAAAAAAATATGTTGGAATCCAACTCATACGGTGCAATAAAATGAACATGTCAGTGCCACAAGGGTTAAAAAGTCAGGTGCATTGCTGTAACTATTTATATTTCCTAAAATGAAACCATGAGATGGATGCACATGTGCATCACAAGCAATACGCAACATGCATCGTGTAGAGTTGAATAATGCTTTTGATTACATATTTTTATCTTGTGAGTGTTTCATCAAGTTAATCATTTTTGTTTTATTCCTGTGCTGATTTATCTTCCTCATCATAGAATTTTTATTATCATGGCAAACACATACAGCCTACAAAAGAGGGATATACCGTTTCCTTGGTGAAATATCAGCAAAATAAATGCTTTTCCCCCCAGAAGTGGCACTGAAGATTACTATATCATCAGCAGTTTTATTTTGTGAGAAAAATCTAATGCTGGAAAGAAAATAAAATAAAGAACAAATCAGTAAATGTAATACAGGGAAGAAAACAATGCAAAATAATCTAGCTGATGAAAGAATAGAGTAAAGGCAAGACATTCAAAAGTCAAAAAAAAAATGATTCCTCACAAGTTTCTCAGAATGTGTTTGCTGTATGATTTCAGTGTCCTGTTTGAAGAGAATTAAGGTGTCAAATCAACCAGAAAAAAAAGAATTATTGACTATTTGACAGTCAAGTGGTTCATGAAGTTCCACTGTGACATGTTTGAGACATTATGCAAGTCTCATCGTTAGGATGTATTTCGCTAGATTATAGAAATCAATCCACAATTAACTAGGATGTAGCAATTTTAATAGTATTCTCCCCACAATTCTAAGTCATTTGGGTAGGATTAGTCTCTAAACTAGAAAATGGATTGCCACATTCAGACATGAAATCCAAAGATTGTTGTTGGTATGGCTAAACAGAATAATCACAGGTGCCTGCACCTTTAAAAACCAACTTATTTTTGATAGATCATGTTGGGACAAAAATCATTTCTTTTTCTTATAGACAAATTCTGTATTTATTCCAGGCCCTATGTCAACAGGTGATGCTTGTGCTCAAACATCTAGCTGGAAATGACATTGTAAAAGAAGCAATCATCTCCAATGGTGTCATGGAAATTGTTGTTGTTTCGATGACCAAACATGGCAGAGATACGGCCCTATGTACTGTTGGTTGTTCATTACTTGCTGCCCTTGCTTTGCGTTGTCCATCTAATGTTGAAGCTATTATGGTTGCCAATGGACCAGAACTTATTGTTCAAACTATGAAACTTCATCAAGATTCAGCTAATGTTCAGGTAAAATTCTTTTGGCTCTCACACCTAATTTTGATAGTGAATAATTCATCCTAGTAGCATATGGATTGACTTGGAAAAGCTGATTTTCCACTATACATTCAATTTTTTTTTTTTTTTTTTTCCGAATATTTTCGACTTGAAAGTGAAGAGGGCCTGACTAGAGGACTTTTACATTGATTATAAAGACAGCAATAGCAGCTGTAGCTTTACTGAAATATTTTAAAGTATTGTAAAAAGATTTTATTCAAGTTGTAATGTATATGTAATTTTTGATACACAGAGTATCTGATGATTTCAGTTTTGGATAATTATTCAAGTTTTCTTTTCTTTACCTCTGTCAATGTCAAGTTGTCAAGAGGTATATGTATTTAGTTGTCTCTCTGTTTGCCTGTCCACTGGATATCTCAGAGCATTGTATGGATTTCAATTAAATTTTGTGGGCAATGGGGATAAGAAGAAAGTGGTAAAATTTGGGGGCATATTCAGGAGTTTTCTTTTTAGATTGAGATATATTTTTCTGTTTTTTCTCCAATACATTTATGACTGTCACTATGATATCTCCAGAAGGATGGACAATGATATATGTTCAAACCCTATAATATTGCCAAAATTTCATTTCTGTCTACACAATATCTCCAAAAGTTCTCAATAAATTTCAATGATATTTTGTGGAAGGGTTGACAATAAGCTATGGAAGAACTAATTAAATTTTAGGTAGATCTATACAAATTTACTCCCTCCCCTCCCCTGACAATAGCATTGGCAAAGGTATTTGCTTTCTGAGTATTTTCTAGTTTGAAAATGTGTTTCAGTGGCAGTAATTACTGTAGTAAATATATGGTAGTTTATCAAAGGACTTTTTAGATTAAAATTATTTTATTGGTATTCAATAAAGCAGATATTTTTCTCAAATTGTCACTCTAACTGGAATAATATAGAATTTGATATATTTGATACAAAAATTTATATCGTTACTATTAATTTATGTATGTTCATATTCTTAAAAGTTCTGTATACTGATTACTTTTCAATTTTCTATACACATTGTCCTAGTGAGAACTTTTGTAAAATGATATATTTACATCTATTTTATTCAGTCACTATTTGATTTTTCAAAAAAAATTCAATTGCTTAATTTTGATTTTTTCTTTTTCTTTCCAGAGACAGGCTTGCATGGCTGTACGTAACTTGGTTGTTCGCTCCTCAAAGAACTGTTTACCATTTCTTGAATTGGGTATTGAAGCTTTGGCTAACCAAGCCCTAAAAAATTATAGCTGTGATGAAGCAAAATCGGCTCTCAGGGACCTTGGTTGCAAAGTGGAACTGAAGGAAATATGGAAAGGGGAGAAAGGGAGCATTTCTCAATAAACCTGAATAATTGTTATTTCTCCAGCATGCATTTATTCCTAATGGAGCCAGTACGTCTTTTTGTTGAGCAAAATTGTTGAGAGTAAAGTACTTGATCTGTACCTTATAAGGAAATCAGAATTCAGTTTCTACTAAACAAAATTTCTTCTGGTAAAAGTGTATACCTGCAAAAAAAATATATATTTCTCTGAATGGTCTATTGCCAACAATATTGCAATGTTTTCATTGCAGAGTTTCTATTTTTACCAAACTAAATTTCTTAGGATTGTGGCATTTTGCATCTAGATGTGTAAAATGTTTGATATCACATTTGAGACTTACTCTTACTCACCTTTATACTTACTCTTATTTTAAATGAGGAAATTTTGCATCTGTTCTTTTCATTGATACTTGGGAATTGATCTTCATGTATAACCAGGTACAAATAATGACTAAAATCCAGCCATCATTTGACATTTTTTTTATTAGAGGGTGGGGAACTATTTTATATAAGATAAGCTACCTTAAGTGTACTAGAAATTATGCAAATTTAAAATTGTTTACATTAAAAGATCAATTCGTACTTTG
The DNA here is from genome assembly GCA_963457665.1 of Thysanoteuthis rhombus. Lineage (NCBI taxonomy): Eukaryota > Metazoa > Mollusca > Cephalopoda > Oegopsida > Thysanoteuthidae > Thysanoteuthis > Thysanoteuthis major. The sequence continues at coordinate 145,770 of CAUOPZ010000029.1, read as the reverse complement.
ATTTTTAAAAAATTTTTTAAAATAAATAGCCAGGACAATTTAAGAAGTGTTGAATGGAGGGAATAAATGAAAGGTTCAAGAAAAAATGTTAAGATTTATGAAATTATTTAATTATAAGTGTAGGAAAGAATCATATATACCTCTTACATTTTTAATTCAAATGCTTTAGCAAGAATAGTTTTGGCCACTGAAGGCAATAACTATTTCTTTTCTTGAACAGCAACAATAGTTGTCAGTAATAGCAGTAGAAATTAGCGACTACCATTCATTACAAGCATTATAAAGTAATAAAAATACCTTGGGAATATTGGGTTTTTGCAAAAGTTTGCGGCACTAGTATTTTAAACATTGCTCTTTTCAGTGTTTTTTGTTTGAAATAGTGCATTTTTGTCATCCTTTTGATTTGGAACATTCTTGAGACTTCACCACTCAGGACCTAGAAAAGCTAGAAATATCCAGATTGTGACTTTTTTCGGAATAATTTCTCCCTTATTAGAGCTCAGAAGATGGGCTAGGTCATGAGTTATGATTACTTGAATATAGCTTCCCGGAAATACTGATGAAATTTGAAATCCACTTTGACATTCTTTTCTAACAAAATGCTATTTTCAAAATACACATAAAAAGTTGACCCTGTTTACAAATTTTCGGCACAATAGAACTTCCTGTTATGGAATGATGGCTAGTTGAAAATGGAAAAATAATTTGGCCGCCATTGTATGGAAAAAAAAAAAAGTAGTCCATGTTCTTGGATCCATAGTGATTGAATGAGTAGATATTGAGCTAGAATTTTTGTGAGGAAATGGAGATTCCAGACCCCGTAGAACCTGTGACTGAAGTTATAGCAAAATAACTAGGAATATTTAGTATACCTCTGATGGGCCAACTATTCTCAAAATATATTCATATACCGAGGATAGGGATGCTTTGTCCTATATTTTATGTTAGGTTAAAGCAAAATTACGTTTGTTGCCTTTTAGGTTTGTTCAGAAGGTATGTCATTTAAATGATATACGATATTTGTTAACTTCCTTGCATTTTTTTATATTTTGTTGCTTTTAAATTTCGGTATTCCTAGTTGCAAATGATATGAATAGAGGTGGATATGTTTGAAATAGCATGAAGTAACCAACATAGAAAGAAGCCCAAGTAAACATCTATGTAATATGTGTCTATTTCCTTACAGAATGACCAAAAACTCTGAATGGATGATGTACAGCTTTAGAATCTTGAAATTTGAAAAGAAAAGGTGTTTTTAAGAATAACTTATTTTTCATCTGTTTTTAAAATAGATGTTTTTTCCTCTTGACTAACAGTGATATATCTGATTTCAAAACCAGGGTAAATTAGTTTTTTGTAGTAATTCACTCAAAATGAATTATTACCAAAGAGGGAAGATGAGTCTTTTAGACTTGATAATCTTGTCAGTTGATAGTTAACATTATGAAATCAAAGTATATAGCAGTGAAAGTAATTGTAATTATTTACTGAGCTGATGTCCTTGATTTATCCTCTTCAAATTAAGGACTAACCTTATACCTGATTCTATATTGCACATGTATGCAAATAAATATGAAAATTTTTAGTTATTAGTTTCAAATCTACCATTTATTAATGCATGATCATTCATGAGAAAAAAGTTCTATGTTCAGCATGCATATCATTGCAGAAATTAATACCAGAAAATTAATTTCAAATCAAGTTTTTAAAAAAAGAAATTTATGTAAGATGGGAACTTTAATCATTTTCATTGTCTTCTGATAAATTATCCATAAAAAAACAAAATTACTTTTATAATTGATTAAGGATGATTTTTCAAAACAATCCACTGATCGCTTTCTGGAAAAGAAGTTGATATTTGCTACAAACCGCCAAAATAACTTTTTTGCTCTCTAAAACTGATGAATGTAGGCATAGTCAAAACATTGCGAAAAAAGATCATAACAAGAAAATGATCTTTCATTTGTAACTTGATACATAGAACATTTTTATATTTCAACTGCTGGAAATAGTCTTGAACATCCCATAAAATCTTTTGATGCAGAGCATTTATATAATTTGCAATGAATACTTTTTAGATATCAGACTGTATGAAATATTCATTATTTATTATTTTATGACTACTTTTTATCATATCAATGTATACTTTTTCTCAGAACAATAATAAATGAATATAGTTTGTATATGAATATCAAAAAACTTAGTTGTGTAAAGAATAAAAAATTCATCCTATATAGTTATGTATTTGAAGCCAATTGTGCATTTTGTGATAAAAGCATATGATATAATTCGGATATCATGAATTTTCTATATGACACCCATGGGAGCCATTTTAAAAATGGCTTCCAGCAACAGCTGTTTTCACATCGATCTAGTCTGATTATGTATGATCCAGTGTCAAATCATACAATTTTTTATGATGTTGAAATTGAATTGGGAACTTTTAAGGAAACATCTGTACAATTTTTCGATCCATAAGACCCTTCCAGTTTCACCATTTCTATTTACACTCTCACAAGTACTAATTTGATCTCTTTATAATATCAAGATTTATTGTGCTTTTGTATGTTATAACTTGGTTTCAAAATCAAAGAAACACTAGGTATTATCAGTTTCTCAGAAAATAGAGTTGATAAAGAAATAGGAGTGTGGTGCATCAGTGTTGTGAATAATCTGATGTAAAGAAACAAACAGCATTGAAAATGCATAAAGCAAAAGACAAACCATGGCAGTATGCTCTGAAATACACTCTAGATTCTACATCAGCGGTTGGTACAAAACACAAAAAAGTGGTAAGAAATAGAAACTTTGAAGCAGTATGTGCATGTACATTCAGTGAAATTTAATTTTCACAAAGTTACAAATGATATAGCTAAATATTTGTGGATGAATAATTTTAATGCCAGTGATGGCTGTCATGGAGATTTCATAATTGCTATGGCTTACATGGTGACAATGAAAACTGTCACAGATGACGTTGAGCCATTTTGCTGAAGCATTTGCCCCTGCTTGACACCTAATCACCCTTATGCAAAAAATTTAGTCAAGATGAGAGAATTATGGCCATGTTTTGGCCACCTAATACCACATGCATAATCCAACTTATGTAAGAAGCTCCATTGACGGAGATACCTTGTAATAGAAAAGCAAGATTTGAGAAAAGACACTGCGTACACTACAAAACAAGAATTGTTATCTGAAGTTCGATATTTACAACTTAGCTGCCTCATGGAAGGATGTTGAAATTATTACCCTGGCAAATAGCTGGGAAAAATGACTTTTCAATGTTGATGTTGAGCTGGATCTTGAGGGATTGGGAGTCACTGATTTCCACTGCACATGATGTCACCAAAGAGGATGTTTTGACATGGCTGGAGGACAGTGACGATGATTCAGGTTACCAGGTCTTGACTATGATAGAAACAGCAAATGACATTGGGATCAAGATGCAGAAAATGACTAGGCAGAAACATCGATGAAGAAACCAAAAATATCAGATGTGAGAAAATGGATTCATAATTTGATAGATTTTGTTGATATAAATGACTGCAAAGTGATAGTGCTCAACTAAAAAAACGTGTCTTTAAACCCATTGCATCAACAAGTCAAGCAATGAAGTGTTTCCACTCTTCTTACTTGGAGTAGTAGTCCTACGTTTTCTGCTTGGCTGAAGTGAAGGCTGCCATCATATACGCATAAGTATGTAGACAACAGTGTGTTGAAAACAACACACTTTTAACCAAGGAACTCTCCCTCTATCCCATTTGGACACTTCATAGTAAAAATAAAATTCCCTTGGATTTTGACCCCTAAAAGTGAGGAAAATATCTATTCCCCTAGATTCAACCACTGAGAGCCCTCCCCACTCTGAAAGTTGACCCTTAAAAGTTAGAAATCCCCTCCCACTTCAGTTTTGACTCCTAAAACTGAAAATAAAATTTCTTCCCCTTTTTGACCCCCATAGTAAAAGAAATCCCTTCGATTTTAACTCCTGAGTGAAAAAAAATCTCCCTCTCTCAATATGAACTCCTAAAAGTGTGGTGACAAGGCATTTCGCATCCATTTTCACCCCTGAAAGCGAAAAGAAGGAATTCCCTTTCAATTCTGAACCTTGAGTTGAAAAAAAAAATTCCCTTTTGATTTTTCTCAATATATGTGGAAAATAATCATAGTGATATTATCAACCAATGACGAGAGAGAATCATTTCCATTCAACTCTCTATTGAAAAAAAAGTACCTTAACCATACTACATCAAAAGATGCACAAATGAAAACACCACCTTTCAAGGTATCAAGGGATTTGTTAAAATGAATGTTTCTCCTTCCTTTTTAAAGAACTCATTTTATCTCCAATTCTTTTATCGCCTCAAATTTTCATCTCTGAGGATTGAGGAGAGAATATATCACGTCATCAAAAATCTCTTTAGAATTGATGAATATGAATTTGAATTTTAAAAGAAATGTTCAACTGACTTGATTTCTGTCATTATAAAGGCATGTATTCAAGTTGTTCTATCTTAAATATTTATTACAAAATTCCGTAATTTAAATTGCAATAAACCAGCAACTGTTATAATACGGTGAAGATATCCTTATTCACTATTGTTCGATTGGTTTCATTTGTCATCTCGAAAATTCCTATTAGGCTCTTCTACAAAGCTAGGACTAGTTGCCATTGATTTATTTTTGTTTTTTCCAACAGCACAGGTGCATTTTTTGGAGCTGAGAATTGAGATAAAATGGTTAGGTGAAGATAAAATGATGTAATTTTAAAATCCGAATTATAATTTTCCATGATGAAATGAGATGACATTTTGCTCATTGATATTCATGTCTGAAATTTCCTATGAATAGAGCTTGGAGTTGCAGGTGCGAGACTCCTTGCTTTTCACCAGTAGAGGGATCAATTATTTTCACCTAAAAACAAAGTTAATCTTTTGAAATTCGCATTACTCATTCAAGATCTGAGTCGGCATTTAACTGACGGTGTAGGGGTATTGGCCAGGACCTGGACAAATGTCTCTGATCAAATATTGGAAAATTCTCTCCATTTTGAGTTCCCTCCGTGCACTTCCTAATTGAAGATGATCAAACCACAGATTCCAGAACTTTCTAAGACAATAGATTTAATATTCCACTAACCAAAATTTGAAAGTGAATCACATGAGATTGTGTTGTCATGTTGGTGATACAATGGGAAAAAAACAACATTTATTTCTTTTATATTATTCAGATTCTGAGTGCAATAATATCGAATTTAAAATGAATTATTGTATAATTTGTAGTTCAGAAACAGATATCTCTGGTCATTCAAAACAATAATACATTTATATGAATGCACATTTTTCTTACTGATCAGTTTATTAAAATACGCATGAAAATTTTATCAGGTACAATAGTGAAGAAATTCAGCTTGGTAAGAAAATGTTTCACTTGGATATAACACGTTTTGCTAGATCACAAAAGTTGGATATTCCTAAACTCTTCATCTACCAAGTACATTTATTTATTTTAGAAAATGGTCCCATCCGAGACCAGAAGAAGAAATGCCAATTGGATATGAATTAAAAGTCAAGAAAGGTTGCAGGGGGTAACATCACATTGCCTTTTTCTTTGCTTGTTAGAGAAGGAAATGAGGATGTATAGGCAACATCAATATTAATAAACCTAGATCATTGTTAACACAGCGGTAAATGAAATGCTTTTTATTCCTTTTTTCTACGGCTCTGCAATATGAAGATATCGTGTGATTCTTGTTACACACACAAGTTTGTTGGCTGTCAAAAGGAAAGTTTCTATTTACTTTTTAAAACAGTTATTGAATTCTTCCAAAACTAAAGTTCTGATCTCATTGATGAAATTAAAAAAAGCATCGAGAATGACATCGCTTACTTGGCAGATGTATTCACAAAGTTCACCTGTTACTTACCGATTCCAAGGTTTAACCTTTACAAAGTCAGATCGGTTCACTCTGTTTCTGTTCCAGTTGCAGTTATTCATATATAAAGTAGCTCTTTTAGTTACCAAGCTTCTCTGAATAGGAGAAGAGCATACCAGATACGATGACCTCCAAGTGTATTGTGCACTCCTGGATGAGCTGGACAGCTTTCAGGATCTTTCTTTCTTTGCTCAAAATACCAGAGTGGGTGATCAATTCACTCCTGGATATCAGCAACGAAGAAACAAGGATGGTGCAGGAAGAATTGGTGTCACTAGAAAATCACATTGAGCCAAAGTTTAAAAAATCGTATCAAGATTTTTGCGTGCTAAAATGCTACCCAGCATCGTTGAAGAAAGTCAAGCTGTACTTTATTGGTTCATCATATTTAGTAGAGCAGAGCTTCAGTGCACCAGAGTCTCGCAGCTACTTTGGAAAGTAGCTGCGAGACTCTGGCAAAGGAACAAAATTACTTAACACAGGGATCTAAAACTCCTCCTTAGTGTTTTATAGCTTGACGTTGAGAAGCTGATATCCCTACACCAAGCACATCCCTTCAATGAAGACTCATCATCATCAATCATCATCATCATCATTATCATCATCATCATCATCATCATCATCATCATCATCCTTTTAGCATCCATTGTGGGACGTAGACCTTCTTGGAGCCAGTAATCTCTGAACCTATCTTGTTCGTCACACCATCTGTCAGCCCCAGTTTTGTATATGATCTCTTGGAATCCACATTGTGAGTCCAGCACTTCTCTGACATTCTCACATGACAAGCTCATTGCTATTTAAGTTTTTTTCGTGGATTTTATGATATCTCGGACCTGTTTTTACTCTAATATATTGTACTGTTTGTGGCTTTTCTCGCATCTTTTGGTTAGGTGTTTCAGCTCCATAGGTGACTATCAGAAAGGTGCATTTGTTGTATACCCTTCTTACCATCCTAGAGCAATTCTTTGCTTAATTTCTTTTGAGAATTTCACTGAAATTCGTTGTTCTAGGTAGATGTAGTTCTCAACTTTCTCCAGTTCTACATCTTCAATTTTGGTTGTTGTTTTGTCTTCTACTTGTTCATTGTACATGACATTCGTTTTACTGCTTCATGTTGAGACCAACTTCCTTGCTTTCTTCAGTTTCATTCCTAGCAATTTAGAGGTCATGAATGTTCTTAGCAAAAAGAACGATTTTGTCTGCAAATCAGAGATTGTTTAGATATTCGCCTTCATTTTCATTTTCCCAGTCTAGATTTCGGACGATCATTTCAAGGCAAGCTCTGGAGTATATCCTTGTCTTACCCTTTTTTGTAGCCTGGTAAAAGAACCGCTTCGTCGGTAGATATCTCTGACATATACGGGGTTTACTGCTGTCATTTTTATAAATTGAAATATAAATTATTCGTGATCACTGTTTGATTTCGAGTTATTAGTTGGCTATACCAGGCATATTAGTGGTAACTTTTCACTACGAGAGGGAGACTCAAGAATCGTAGTTAGTTACCACTCCGGGTCTTTATACAGAGAAGAAAACCCCAAAAGCGACATACTGAGAAATTTCGCCTCCTGCTCTATTTGTTCTGTACTTATCCATTGCAATTCAACGAACTGTATGGGAAGAATTAATTTTAAATGTACTTCCTCGCAACAAATATTACCTACACATTTTTTTTGTAACAAGGTAGGGAGGATCTGTGTAAAATCTATACGACATCAGACAATGAAAATGAAACAGTTCTTCTAGCTCTTCTGAATACTAATGGGTATTCAGAAGAGCTAGAAGAACTGTTTCATTCATGACCAAAATCTGAAAACTAGCTTGGAAATTCTTGGCTTATGCAGGGTAAAATACCCGTTTTCTCTTCAAATTAGGAGGAAAAACGTGCTGATTCTACAGCAATTTGAATCAAAACACTATTTTGATAAGACTTCCTTTTGCATTGTCGATGAGTATGATAATGACGTCAACAATTGTGATTTAGTGACTGTGTTAGTCATTAGTGACAAGTAAGATAGTGTAATGTAATCTCCATTGTTACTAGAAATCTGATGTTCAAACAGGAAGATTATTTTGTTGTACAGATTCAAATGAATATGTATTCAACCTGCTTTTTCTTTTAATTCACTGTAAAGAAGTACTCACATATTGGTTCAACAATATTTTGTGAACTTGTCAATGAGCTAATTTGATTTGTTATATTTTTACATGGTTGTATGGCATGATTTATTGATTTTCTTATGTGATATAGTATATTAATTGATTTTCTTATGTGATATAGTATATTACTTGCTCGACCTTGTGTTTTATGGCGTCCACAATACTTCTAGTTAAGAATTAAATTCGAAACCCTTCTTTCAGCTAGATCGTTACAATAAAAACCCTGAACACACATGATCCATCGTTCTTTCCCCCCTCTCCTCCCCCTCATCATCCTAGGATTATTATCATTTCGCCGGCCTCTCAGCTGATCCGAACTTTACCGTTTTTCCACCGTGACCAATCACTGTACTAAACATTGCCCATGCGTGTACACGTCTATCATGAATAAAACAGCAAATCACGACGATCTGTTTTTAGATTCTTCTTAAGAAGTAAGTGCACATGGACTAAACCCCATGTTCTCCAGCGTCTGAGAATGGCCCCCGAGTTGCTCATACCCGTTCCCAAATACATCGCGCACAACTTGGCAGTCAGGCATATGCGCTAATATCCGATCTCCATAACCATTTCTTGGTGTACTCCAAATCTCATGGATTCACAGTTCAGACACCTTCGCTCCAAACATACAACTACAACTATCACAGCACAAATTTTCCATCTTTCGCTTAGAATTTATCTTCTCTCCTCTTCTCTTAACACGATCGTATTTTTGTTTTCATCATATGCTCTCCCACTCCAGCCCTGTATCGTCATAATTGTTTATGCATTGAATATATGTTTTATTTGTTCATCTGAATACTCATCTTCTCTCTGCTTAATCTCTGCGTCCACAATCAAACTCGGCTCGCATACTCTCCATACATCTATCACCCTCCCTCTTTCATCATCATCATCGTCATCGTCATCGTCATCGACTTCGTCATCATCATCATCATCATCATCATCATCATCATCATCATCATCATCCCTCCCCCGTAATAAACAAGATAAAACTGACAGATTTCCTTAGGAGATGCCAAACCTTGCAGAATCGAAGGACATCGAAAAAATTGGTGTCAGTCTTTTTGATCAACAAAAAACAAGACAACATTGTCAGGTCAACAAAAGACGTAGTGATGAAATCTCTAACAAGTTTGGGAATAAAGGCAGAACAAGTGAAAAGCAACGGTTTTGCCTCGTGGGACGTACTACTTACTACCCACTGAAGAGCACTGCATCGCTCTCATGCAAAAAGAACTCCAGACGAGGGATCACTACCTTCGTGTGGAGTAAGCCGGATGACTAGGGTAGTAGTGCATGAGGTCCTTTAATTTGTCCCCGGGGAACATATTGGGGTTCATCTAAGATGAAATATGGGGAAATTGTCTCAGTTGCTGCTGAGGTCATGCGCGGGGAATGGCGTTTCGATCTATAAAAAGCTTTCCTAGCCATTTATCGTTGAAGGTAGGAGGCGATAGAGGTCACTTCACTGCTATCTGTAAAAATGAGCTGGGCGCCCAAACACAAGATTCACCCGCTACCCAGATTGAAAAAATCCATGCGACTACCGGGAAAGACTCGAGTCTCCCCTCGCCTAAGCCGGGGTCGGAGGGTGAATGCAAGTGAGAGGAAGGCCCAAATAGCGGCGCGTCGGTCTCCATATATTCCCAAACTTGGCAGCACCGATTGACCCAAGGGAGAGACCTTGCAGTCATATGCTAAAAAGACTAAGGCTGGGAGAGTATGCTAGTCCGGGTCGGGGAAAAAAGAAAGGGCGGCGGCACTCCTGACCAAATTGAAGTCAAGACAGCCAGCGGAGACAGTTACCCCTCCAACCACTCCTCATTCACCGAGGATTTTGAGAAGCCCTCCCCTAAATAAGGCTCCATCAAAATTGAATTACAGTCATTAACAACCCCCCCCCCCCAATTTTTTTTTCCCAGCCCACAACAAAAAATACATCTCCTCTTCCACCAGGACTGCCACAATCGTTACCGCCGCCGCCCTGCCAACACCAACACTGTCAGCCTCTCAGAAGAGGCCGGGAAGCCCAGCTGGGGGCGACACCGGTGAGCCAATTAAAAAAAAATACACTAGAGACGGGTTCACGTCTGTCGTGTGGATCCGGAAACAGTTGAAAAGGCAAAGGTCCAGCAGTTCCCTAGGGAACTTTGGGTCCTCCTTAACTTCCGCTACGTTGGTAGGCGAGACGTGGAGATTCCCACCATTTTCCCGGGCCTTAAAAAAAAAAGCTGCAGTTCAGCGACAGTTCACGACGGGTGTAGACAGGCTTCAACATGTCTACCCTACTGGCTGTCTGGCACCACCCTGAACTCCACAAACCGAAAAACTCCTGTTCAGGGTCCTAATATACATACATCCCTCCCTCTGTAGGACAGCCAAACTAATATTCCCCATGTACGTCAGTGGTGGGTCTTATGACGGTGCCATCAAGACTGAGATGGGCACAGATGCCATACGACATGTTTGTTTTCGGTCCCCAACGCCAGTGAACTAATAGATGGCACTCTATTTAGCAAGTTTGAATGGCCGGGGACTGAGGAGTGATTCGGAAAGAGCTATGCTCTTTCGCGCTCTTCGGCGCCTCGAAGTGAATGTGTTGTATTCTGAGTGATATCATTATAGTGTGCTCGCTCAGGATTTCCATCTCTTTTCAGCATACTTTGATAGTCATACAAAGGGCGTCTCTGGGCTAATAAGCCATGCCTTAAACGCAACGTGCTCCCTTGTGTATGCCAACTCGACGGGCAGATTGTGCGTTGTCAACGTTACCATAAGAGGGGATGCCTTCCGTTTATGAGCTCAACAGCCAGGTTGAGCGAGTCGACTTCCTTTTGCGGATCGTTCATAGTTTCGTCAAGGCAGGTAGTTTTAGCGGGTGATTGGAATGCCATCCTTGATCCCGACATGAAAAACAGGGGTAAATAGAGGGACTAACAACACAGACGTGATTCCATTTCAAGAATTGGTCGACAGGCTAGACTTTGTCAACAAATTCCAAAATGAACATCCTGATTACGGTGCAACAGTTACATCGATTTAATTATGGGAGTTGACGTTAAGCTGTTATAATGTCCAAGTTTTCAAAGCGTCCTTTATTCGGATCATAGATTAGTGAGGGGCCGAATAAATTTAGGTACATGGAAGCCCTTCAAATCTGGTTACTGGAAATTCAACAAATCCCTAATTGATGCAGAGGATTTTTGGGACCAGCTAACACTAACCATCTTAGGAAATGAATTCTGGGGGCCTCTAAAAAATAAGATTAGGTCTTTTGCTGCCGAATATAGCAGCGCAAAAGAATCCCAAATAGAGCGGGCGGTGGATAGAAGGGACTCTAGTGAAGTAAAACTGGCCTCCTTGCTTGTTAAGAAGGATCAAGTGCTGGTAGTTAGAGCTAGATTAAAAAGAATGTCCTCTGTGGCAACGAACCTGGCCGCTGAACTGCGAGCAGAAGAAATTCAGAGTGCGTCAAGCCGGCATATCGCCAATTTCACGTCACCGGACGAACAACTTGTGACCACAGACGAAGGTATCTGCAATGTATTTCGAGCAAATTTCCAGGAGCTTTTCACCAGGGAGTCTGGTCTGAGTTCAGCTCAGTTCGACTCCTATTCAGCTGACTTACTACGCCTTGATTTATCGAATGCAGGTGGTTGAGTAGCTTCTAAAGCTAGCTTGCTCTCGTGGTTGGTTTTCGTCGTGATTTTGTGATTCGGTTGGTGATGATTTTTGTGAAAAGTTTGTATATGCAGTTGAGTAGGTTGGGTCTCCTTTTTATATAAAAGCATCATGATTGCAGTGTTGCAAACATTTAGGATTTTACTCTTAGTTGAAAAGGACGGCCAAGTTTCCTAGTGATGATTTTACCCGCTTTTCAGAGTAGGTCGATAGTAATGTTGTCTGGTATAGGGGTCGTTCCTTTCTTCGTCTGTTTAATGGTTTGTTTCACCTCCCACAGGATTACTTTTGGGAAGTCCTCGAGTTGATTGCGTATCTTGCTCATTGTTTTGTAGTCCTTGTTGGGACAAATAAAGTTTTTGGTAGAATTCTTTGGTACGTTCGACAATCCTGTCTCTGTCTGTTGTTAGGTTTCCATTTTCCTCGAGTATGCTAGTTATTTGCTTTTGTCCTGACCTCTTTCAAGAGTTGATTCAATGACTGTTTTTTCTTGATTAATTTATTCAGTTCGGCCTCTTCAATTTTCTCTCGTCGTTGTCGATGGCTTGAGGTTTCTGCGTTTTTCCAAAAAATGTCTGGTTTCGTCTGAGATTTTACAAATGGGTTATGTGCTCATTGATTCAAATATAGTGGTGACTTCTATTATAGATGATATCATTGTTGTTCAGTTCGTTGATGTTGGTGTCGTCTTGTTTTTCAGTTCGAGGTTGAAAGATCGAGCGTGCTCTTTTGGTATGTTTAAAGGGTTTGGTTTTGTGTGGAACATTTTCTGCTTTCTTTGTTGGTGTTTACTTGTATTCTGCATCGTACCCATTCTGCGGTCGCTGCCCACATTGACTTGATTGCCGGCACAATTTTCATTTCCTTGCCCTACCGTGCGAACTCCCCATGGTTTGTACACTGAAAACAACCACACTGCGTGCTTAATTCTTGCAGCACACAACAAACAGCCATTTATTACTTATCCTCACAGAATATAAGAACCATTATTATTATAACTGGTGACCTTTCGACGTGAAGAGACAAAATTTCAAGTATTCTACTGAACTATATTGCGATTTTTTTCCATGGTAGGCATTAGCCACAATTTTGATCAGATCTTGTGTAACTGGTTTTGTATAAAGTATCAAAGTTTTCAAGTCTATTTCATATCTTGAAAAATTCCCGCTGAAATTTCAATTGAACTATATTGCGAATTTCATTTTTTCAATGGTGGCCAAGTAAGGATGATAGTCAAATTTTTTGTCAGATTATGCATGTCCTCTTCTTATTTTGAAGAGCATGGGAAATTCCACCAGTATACAAGTTTTCAAGTCTTTTTTGCATTTTGAAAAAGTCCGGCTAAAATTTCGATTAATCTGAATTGTAAATTTTTGCATCCTCATTTTTGAAAGAGCATAGAAAATCTACCAGTACGCAAGTTTTAGTCATTTTCCCATATTTTAAACTTTTGTAGATGAAATTCAAGTTATCAATTTTGTTTTTTCAATGGCAGCCATTTTAAAATTATGATGGCAGCTGCAATTTTTGTCAGATTAGGTAAGTCATTTAAAAAAATTACTTGTACGTGAGTTTTTACACTTTTCTCCCATCTTGGACAATTCTGGCTGTAATTTCAACAATATTGCTGCGGTTTAGAGCTTTACGGTGGTCATTTTAAAATCAAAATGACAGCTACAGTTTTTGTTTTTACCAGTACATTATGCTTGAAATTTCATCTAAGTATAATAGTTTTCAAGTCTTTGGTGAAGAATTCATACCGTACCTCCTGGATTCCACGAATAAATGACCTGAACAGCATTATATAAAATTACCTTGTACTCGTATACCAAACCCTTAAATAAAGATTTACAAAGTACCCTCTGAATCATCCTATATTCTATGGATATATTACCAAAACTGCGTGGTTAACTTTCACATCCTGATTGTATGTGAAAATACCTATCTTTCGATTTCTTTGATTAGCAATTTGAAACCATTATCTGATTATTGGCAGTTCCTTGAGATCAGACGACGATTTCACCTAGGACATAGTATTCTTTGTCAAATAAAAATTGCACATTTAAATTGCTAAATAAATATATAAACATGATATAAAGATATAAAGATGTCAAATTTACACTTAGTTTTCAGTAATCAATATATCTAATACAAAATATTTAAGGAACAACTAGAGTGGAATTCACACCAGGTCTTTCAACAGCAACTTGTGCCTTTCTAGTAGTATTATCAAAATATTGGAAAACTAACCAGAGCTATACTTAAAGATTGGAGTCGGGAGGTTGTGGCCTTATTCACTCGTCCAATACTTTTGAAAAACTCGACCTAACAAACTTACTAATTTCCCGATAGGCAACCTCTTAGAAATGCTAACATTTTGTGTGCAAATAACACACTTCTGAATAAACAATATTGCTTTTGTGATCATGAATGAGTGAGATGGGAAAAAGAAACTTCTCCATTCACTTGATTCGCAAAATTCTTGAATTTTACTCGTAATTAATTTTTTTTTTTGCATCTCGAGAGTCTTGTAACTTTTGGCGAACTGAACACTGCAGTAAATAGTTCCTCAGAACTGGCATCAATGTTTCTTTTGGGACACCCAGTATACATGAAATGCTTTGAGGGAATGGCAGGGCAAGAATTTGTCAAAAAATATAAATTGTGCACTTTTCACTAGGCATAGTGTCATGGAGTTATCGAATAAAGATAGCATTATTATATCAAAAGATCTATTTAGAATATAATATTCAACACGAAAATATAACATTGTTTCTTTATTTTTCACACTGCAAAATACACGGATTTAAAACTTAATTCCTTGCAAAGTTTTTACAAATAAAAAAAAAAAAAATTTTAAATAAAAAAAAACTGAAAACTGTAAAAACTAACTCGAATAAGCGTAAAACAAGCATTTAAAGCTTGGAATGTAATGCTATAAAAAAACTATGCACAGTAGTTGAAATAATATACTGCAAAAGCCGAAAACACAGCATTTTCACCTCAGAGATGTAATGCTTTGAAGTTATATATACGGTAGTTTAAATACATAATCTTCTCCAAACAAGCCTCAAAAGCCAAAACACAGCATTCTCAACTCTGAAATGAAGTGTAAATTCCTAGTACTGCATCATACAGTAGGAAATACCTTGAATAAGCATAAAGAAAGTATTTAAAGCTGCAGTTTGTTGAAATGCATAAAATAAAAATCAGCAAAAATACCACAAACGCCAAAAAAAAAAAAAATACAACACAGAAATGATCATAAATCATCCAATAGTGAACTCGAATAGGCAAAAAAAAAAGCATTTAAAACTCAATATGTAACGCTTTCAACAATTATAACCGTAGTTAATACACAAAGCCGAAAACACACTATTCCCACCACTGAAATGGCAGTTATCACCAGTGTTGTAAATTTTTGATACTATCATATAAGCCAAAATCACGGCATTCTCAACTCTGAAATGACAGTGACTCGAATAAGCATGAAGAAAGCATTTAGTTTGAAAGTTAGGAGGCTTTAAACAATCATATGTAATTTACTCTTTTCCAAACAAGCCTCAAAAGCCGAACAAAACAGCATTCTCAACTGACAGTTATCAGATGTGTAATCATCTGTTCTACTTGATACAATAGTAAAAACTGACGGAACTATTTAACAAGCACAGAGAAAGCATTCAGTACTTGAAATGCATATTATTCAGCAAACATACCTCAAAAGATCATTGTCACCTTTGAAAGGATGGATCAGAAGTGTTGTAAAATTTCAGTACTACATCATACAATAGTGAAAAACAGTGAGGAATAACTTGAAAGTATTTAAAGCTTGGAATGCAACACTTTGAAGGCTTTCAACAATTACATATAAGTAGTAATTCAATATACTGTTCTCCAAGAAGCATCAAAAGCTGAAAACACAGCATTCTCGTCACTGGAATGACAGTTATCAGCATTATACAACAGTGAAAACTACGGGAACTATTGAAAATATTTAAAACTTGGAATGCTTTGAAAGCTTCCATCAGTTATATGTATTTGGAATATATAGTAGTTCAACATCCTTCAAAAGCCGAAAACACAGCATTCTCATCTTCAAAATGACAATTATCATGTAATTTGAGTAATAAATTATACAATAGTAAAAAAATGTGTGAACTAACTTGAATAAGCATTTTAAGCTCAGAATGTAACACTCTAAAGGCTTTTAACAATTGTATGTGCTCTCCAGCAAAAATACCACAAACGCCAGAAACACAGCATTGTCACCTCGGAAATGACATTGATCAGGAGTGTTGTGAATTTTTAGTACTAAATCATACAATAGTAAGAACTGTGGGGGATGACACGAATATACCGTAGTTGAAATACCATTATTATCAGCAGTGTGATTGGTATTAATACGATAGTGAAAACTGTACGAAATAACTAGAATAAGTATGAAATAGTATTAACAATATTGCAGTAGTTGATATGCATAATAGTCAACATACTGTTAAGCAAACGTATCTCAAGGACACAGCATTGTCACGCCTGAAATGGCAGTTATCAGAAGTGTTGTCAATTTTTAGTACTGAAAAAAAAGGATTAAAAAAAAAAGGATTTTCAACAATATAGTAGTTTTTCTTTTAGCTAGATATCAAAAATGTCACAAAACACACAGGGTCAATCGCTCAAAGCAGTAAAGCATTTAAAGCTTAATATGTAACAATTGTGTGCAGAGATGAAATACAGGATAGTTTAACACCGTTCTCAAGTGTCAAAAGTAAAAAAAACATAGAATGGAGGTTATCAGCTGACGTACAATATTTAGTATTACTCTATACAGTAGTAAGAACTGTGGGATTTAAC
The DNA here is from genome assembly GCA_963457665.1 of Thysanoteuthis rhombus. Taxonomy (NCBI): domain Eukaryota; kingdom Metazoa; phylum Mollusca; class Cephalopoda; order Oegopsida; family Thysanoteuthidae; genus Thysanoteuthis; species Thysanoteuthis major. The sequence goes on along the minus strand of CAUOPZ010000029.1, from coordinate 129,134 downwards.
TCAAAAAGAAACAAAAAAACAAACATTTAACGCTTAGAATGTAATGTTTTAAAGGCTTAACATTATTATGTTATTATGTTACATTGCATATTACATATAATGTAACATAATGACATAATAATTTAAATTTAATAATTTAAAACATTACATTCTAAGCGTTTGACATACTTTTTTCCAAATGAGCCAAGAAAGAGAAGCATTCAAAGCTTAGAATGTAACACTCTAGAGGCTTTGAACCAGTATGTCCAGTAGTTGAGATGCATAATACCACAAACGCCAAAAACAGCATTGACACCCCTTAAATAACAGTTAGTGAGTGTTGTGAATTTTCAGTACTAAATCATACAATAGTGGGGGGTAACATGAATAGGCATGAAGAAAGCATTTAAAACTCGATATGTAACGCTCTAAAGGCTTTTAACAATTATGTACTGTAGTTGGAATACATGCTCCAAATGCCAAAAGCACACGATTCTAACCTCTCAAATAACATTATCAGCAGTGTTGACATTGAAAACTGTGCGAAATAACTAGAATAAGAATGGAAAAGTATTCGAAGCTTGGAATGTAACGCTTCAATGGCTTTTAACAATTATTTTAAACACTAGCATAATAGGAAACTTAAATCTGAGATGACTATCAGCAGTGTTGTAAATATGTACTATGCTGTGAGAAATGACTGGAATAACATAAATGAAGCATTCAAAGATTGAAATGTGACGCTCTAGAGGCTTTTAACAATCATGTACAGTTAAAATAATACATAATAATAACAAACAAGCCTCAAAAGCCCCAAATGACAGATATCAGAAGTGTTGAAAATTTTTAGAACTGCATTATACGATAGTGAAAACTGAGGGAAATAATTTGAATAAGCATAAAGAAAGAATCTAATGCGTAAAATGTGAAATTTTTAATAATTATATGTACAGTAGCTAAATGTAACTTTCAAGTACATTAGTTGAAATACATAATAATTTAACAAAAGTCAAAAACGAAGCATTGCCACCGCTAAAATAACGGTTATCAGGTGTTCAAAATTGTCAGTACTACATTGTAAAAACTGTTGGAGTATGGGAAAGAAGCATTTAAAGATTTAAAGATTTCAACTACCGTACAAATAATTGTACGGTAGTTGAAATACATAATAGTTCAACATACTGTTCTGATGATATGCCTCAAAAACCGAAAACAAAGCATTATTACCTCTGAAATGACACTTTATCAGCAGGGATATAAATTAATACAATAGTGAAAACTGTGGAACTAACTTGAATAAGTATGGAGAAAGTATTTAAAGCTTGGAATGCACTGCTTCAAAGGCTTTTAATGGTTGAATTACATAATAGTTTATGTACTGTACTGCAGAAGAACCTCAAAAGCCCAAAACACAACATTTGTCACCTCTGAAATGTTGTAAATTTTTACTACATTATATAGAATTATTAATGAATACAGTGGGGAATAACTCAAATAAACATAAAGAATGAATTTGAAGCTTGAAATGTAAAGCACTAGAGGTTTTCAACAATTATATGTACAGTAATTAATTAGCATTCTGTTCTGCGAATAAGCCTTGAAATCCGAATACTTTTACCTCTGAAAGGACAGTTGTAAATTTTTAGTACTACTTTACACAATAGTGAACTGTAGGAAATAACTTGAATGAGCATGAATAAAGCATTCAAAGCTTGGAATTTAACGCTTTAAAGACATTTTACAATTATAATCGTCTAATACAATTTTCTGCAATCAAGCTTCAGAAGCCCAGATTTTCAACATTTTCACGTCAGAATTGTTTTAAATACATTATTCATATATATACAATAGTAGGAACATTGAGAAGTAAATTGAATGAGAATAAAGACACATTTAAAGCTTGGAATGCAATGTTTTAAAGGCTTATGAGAATTATATGTATCTAAGAGAGTTGAAAATACTGTTCTGCAATCAAGCCGGAAACACAGTATTTTCATCTCTGAAATGACAGTATCAATGAATTTTTGATAATATATTATACAATTGTGAAGACTGTGGGAACTAACATGAATAAGCAGTGAAAGCTTTGGAGGTTTTTAACAATTCTATGTAGATTAGTCAGAATACATCATAGTTCAACATTGTTCTGCTTTAAGAGCCAAAAACGTTTTCAACTCAGAAATGGCAATCATCAGAAGTGTTGCAAATCTTTAATACTATATTTACACAGTTGTTAGATTACATAATAGTGTGACATAAATTAGCCTCAAAAGCCAAAAACAGCATTTTCGCCTGTGGAATGATAGTGATCAGAAGGAACGTAAGTTTTTTTTATACCATATTATGTAATCTTGATGTTAAGAGCTAAAAAAAAAAAACAAACCAGCATTTTCACCTTTGAAATAACAGTTATTAGAAGTGTTGTGAATTTTCAATACTATATTGTACAATGATGGAATCTTTGGAAACTACCTCTAATATCTAAAAGCTTGGAATGTAATCCCCCAAAGGTTTTTAACATTTAATACATTTAATATGTATATTAGTTGAAATACATAATAAAAGAATAAAATATAAAAAATATGACAAATATATAATATAACATATATAACATATATAATATGATAATATTAACATATATATCTATAATACTATATATATATATATATATATATATATATATATATATATATATATATATATATATATATATAATTATATGTATAATAGGATATAATATAATATATTATAATAAAATAATAGAAAAAATAAAACAATAAAATAGATAATAGTTCAACATGCAACGTTCAGAAAACAGCCAAAAACAGCAATTTCATCTCTGAAATGACAGTTATCAAAAGTGTTGTAAATTTTTAAATACTATATATATATATATATCATTATTATGAAAACTGTGAAAATTAATTGACAACATTTATAGCTTGGAGGCTTTTAACAATCATATTTAAATACATATTTAAATACATTATGTTCTGCATAAGCCAAAAATCAGCATGCTCACCCCTGGAATGATATCCAGAAGTGTTGTAAAATCTCAGTACGATAGTGAAAACTTTGGAAACCATGTTGAATGACCATGAACCAGGCATTCAAATCATGGAATGTGATGCTTCAGATGTGCTTAGCAATTATATATATAGATCAGTTAAAATACATATCAATCAATCAATACATAAGCAATCAAGCCTTAAAATCCAAAAACAGCATTTTACACCTCTGAAATAAGTGTTGTAAATACTATACAATCGTTGAAACGTGGGAACTAACTTGGATTCAAACTTTGTAATGTAAGGCTTTTAACTATTAGTAGTAGTTAAAATACATACTGGTCCGCAAACAAATCTTGAAAGCCATTTTCAACATTGAAATGACAGATCAGAAGTATGTATAATGCTTTAGAGGCTTTTAACAATTAAAGACTGTGGAAACTAACGGAGCATTTTGAGCATGGAATGTAATGCGTTAAACATAGTGTTCTGCAAACAAACCTGGAGGGGCAAAAAAATGCTATGCATTTCCATTCTCATCTGGGGTTTTGTAAATTTCAACCATGTAAATCATAGTTATCAGACGTATTGTTGATTTTTAATACTATACAATAGAGTAAACTGTGAAAACTAATTGGAATAAAGGAAAGTTTTGAATGTAGTGCTCTAAAGGCTTTTAATAATTGCATGTACAATAGTTAAAATACATAATGTTCTGCAAACAAGCTTTGAAAGCATTTTCACCTCTGAAATGATAGTTATCAGAATTGTTGTGAATCCTTTGTTCGATATCATACAATAGTTAAACAGTGGAAACTAACTTGATAGAGAAAATTTTTGAGGTTAGCAATTTGATGCTTTGGTTAGAATACATGATAGTTTAACAGCGTTCTGCAATCGAGCTTGAAGAGACGAAAACACAGCATTTCCACCTCTGACGACAGTTATCAAGAAGTGGAGTAGATTTTCAGTGTGTTATACAAAACTGTGAAAACTAATTGGAATATGCATTGACAGTATTAGAGCTCGGAATGTAGTGCTTGAAAGGCTTTTTGAATTAAATGTAAAATAGTTGAAATATGAGACTTCATAATGTTGTTCTTCAATGAAACACAGCATTTTCACCTTCGAAATGTGTAATAAATTTTTGGTACAATTTTATCATGCAATAGTAAAAATTGTGAAAACTTACTCGAATATGCATAAACCAAGCATTTAAATTTTCAGATGTAATGCTTTGGATGCTTTTAACAATAATTAGTTTTTTAATCCTATACAATAGTGAAAACTGTGAAAACTGCGAAAACTAATCCAAATAAGCATGGAAAAAATATTGAAAGCTTGGAATATAATGCTCCAAAGTACAATGTACATCAGTTAGAATAAATGATAGTTCAACATACACTTCTGCAAACAAGCCTCAAAAGCCAAAAACAGAGCTTGACAGTTATTAGATGTGCTTTTAGTACTACATTATGCAATAGTGAAAACTAACCAAGCATTTAAATTTCAGGATGTAATGCTTTAGAAGCTTTTAACAATTCTATGTAGATTATTTGGAATACATAATAGTTAAACATAGTTCTGCAGTTAAGCTTAAAAAAAAGCAAAAAACAGCATTTCCACCTCATGATACTGTTCTGCATACTGTTCTGCAATCGCTTTAAAAGCTAAAAACAGCATTTTTACATCTGAAACGACAATCATCGAAGTGTTGTTGATTTTCAATACTATGTTATACAATTCTTAAAATTTTGGGAAGTAACTTGATTAAGCATAAAGAAAGTATTTAAAGCTTAGGATGTAATGCTTTAAAGCCTTTTACAATTGTTAGAATACATAATAGTTCAACATAGTGTTCTGCAAACGAGCTTCAAAAACTAAATCTCATGAAAAGAAAACTGTCGTTCGGAATGTTTTCACCACAATGCAAATTCCAATAATTGAAATATAATTCTGAAATTCTCAAAAATAATGCGAAGGAAGGCTTTAGTAACAATTCATACAGAAATAAATATTTTCTGAAATGCAAATGCAAAGTTGATTTTCAAAATAAAATGTTCGGTAGAATTCGTTTTTCTGCTAATTGATAGTGTATAGTTTTATACGATTCAACTTCATTGAGAAGGTTAAAAACGTTGATTTCGAAACTGAAAATACTTAATTCATCTCTTTGTCGACATGTATGTAAATATTATATTGATATATAAATATCTTCCAAAAGCCATCTTCAAGTCAATAATCTGATTTTACGCTTTTGTCACAATATGCAAACGCTACCATTCAACTGATTCGAACCTTTTAGAAAATGTTCCAAATGAAAATTGTTCCAAAAACTGCTCCTTTCAGCGATGTTTCAGGATTTTTACACGTTGTACATATGAAACTATATTATAGATGAAGAAATATGAATTCCCTGATCCTCTCTATTCCAAAAATGAAATACTTGATTGTGGGAAAGCACAATTCTCTAAAATATAATTGAACTGATCTATATCCCGTTCTAATTGTAGGAAAAATAGAATTGTCAATGATCTATAAGTAATATCGATAACTCTCCAAAACGTTTTCACAGATTTAATTATCAAGATTTTTGATCAACTTTTTGTGCCATTTTTTTCAACTAAATCCCTAAAAATTCTGGTCAGATTGAAAATTGATTATCATAAATCTCAAAGGAGTGATGGACTTGATTTTGAAGATAAAAATGTTTTTCTCTTCCAAACGTTGTATTGAATGAACTGATTAACGAATTGAAATTATCATATCGACCAATTCTACTTTGTTTTGAATAATAATAGTGATAATAACAACTCCTGATTGTCAACAGAAGAATGTTCAATTCAGTCCTTTTTCCACTTTTTTCAAATTCTTGCAACATTTCTTAATCAATGATCAGTCTGATTTGAACATCGCGTGGAAAAAATGTTGATTCCTAGTTTTAAAATGTATAAATGATAACTATAATCTGATTCTGAATCTTTTATTGATTGATCACCATTTACTCGAGACAAAATCGAGAATATTGATTTGTTTCTATTTTTACGCTGGAATGAATTAAACCGTTTGAAGATCGACAAAACTGGAGATGTTGTTTATTCTCCTTGTATACACACACATGGATTAATTTACCATTCTGCAAATTCAAAAAAGGTACATGAGTTGACAGCCAGTTCCTCAGTTGACGATGTCCCTCACGATTGATCTCCTTTTCAGTTTTCGATATCGCCGGGGTCGACGGTGAGCAAAACGTTTCTGGTCAACTTCTGCATCTTTTCACGACTTCCACTTATTTTGAGAGTTTACGTACGCACGTTCATTTGAGTGCGTGATTATCCGACCCAGATAAAAATGATGATAATTAATGACCCTTCATCATTACTCCCACCGCTTACCCTCTGCGATTGACGGACGGTTTCAGTGACTGTGGTAGGTGCAATACGTGTTCAAAAGGCAAGCATCCTGAACGATGACTTTTTAGCTCGTTCGATAATCTTGACCACTTCCAGTTCCCTTGTTTTTGTACTTTAAACTTCTGCCAACGAGATTTTCTGTGAAAACTTTGTCAATACTATCTTAAAGTTGGAGGACATTTACCAAGCTCTTGACCCCGGGTTAGGCAGCTACCGATTTAATTAGTGCTCAGCCATATTGTGGGTAGTTAGGAATTCAATACAAAACTCTCCTCTTAGCTTAATATCCAAAATCCTCTAATATATATATATATATATATATATATATATATATATATATATATATATATATATATATATATATATATATATATATATATATATATGTATTAAACTGACAAATGGTATAGCGGGTGCCATATTCTACAGCTTTCTGTTCTCTCCAAGCGTGGCTGAGAAGCTCAGACCTTTTTCTTAATTCTAGCTTAGACAGTAATCGGTTGTAATTTTGTGCTAAACATTTTCCGGTGTTCTTTCTTGGTATTGATTTTACAGCTTATCATTCTGTGGTCGATTGACTTGATTTAGGACCAATCGACCACAGTATGTCGCTTTTGTCATGTCGCTTTTTCTCAAGAAGTTCATCCACCTCTTCCATTATGCTGTTTTATTGACGTCGCCCATAATAATGTTAAAGTATATTTTGATATCTTCACCGTCGAAATTCTGTATTGAATTCTTTGTCAATTTTGTAGTGAGGGCATAATTTATTTTTATATACAGTACTTCTCGGAGAGTAACATTGTGTTTTGTTTCCCTTTTACTTTCCCATTGATTTAAAGTTCGTTCTTGGGGATCTGTTTCTGTTTGGATAGTTGCCATTGAAACACATCAGCCCAACCCAGAAGAAAGGTGGTAGGCGTTTTGGAAACGATGGCTCTGGAGAAATGGCTGGTATGGGAAGTTTTAGGCGATGCTCTACTGCGCTTCATTGAGAAGATTAGATATATCTCAAAAAGAAAAATAAGCTGTTCTTCCCGCGCAATTTTTTTCACAGTTAGTAGATATCTTTGCAGTAATGACAACTGCCAGTCATTGACCTGATCTGCCATCCGATTGTGATAAGCGTCACTTGAGATCTCTGTGTGACACTAAGGGACCAGGAGTCCCCCGTGTCCTAAAAATTACTATGGTTATTACCAAAGGAGTTATCTGTATTAAAGGGATAATATGTTTTTTGAAGATACTGTAGGAAGATGAGAATTACGTGCTTCCAAGTGCGGGCACCTGCAGTTTCTCAATTTAATGTGTTCTGTCAAATCCCTGGGTTGCAAAAACAAGCACTCTTAGAGAAGTTCTCCTCCTGATTCGATGACCAGATAGGGGCCAGTGTCTGGGGTCTGGAGAGAAAAAAAAAGCTTTTGAAAGAAAAGTATGAGGGGGAGGCTAATTTATGATCTTGGACGGACTTGCGTCGCGAGACGGATGAGGGTCAATATTTGGGATTTTCTGGAAGGATCGAGGAAAAGCGATAAAGAGTCAATTGTTGTCAGAGTTTTTAGAGAAATTGTCGGACTATATAGACGTGAAGAAAGAGGTGTTAAGAGTTAAACCTACAACCCTAGAGGAAGTGGTAAGGGCGGCGATAGACCACGAGGAGTTAATGAAAGAGCTGGTAGCGAGGGACTATGGGGGCCCGGAGGACTGGGAAAGAGAAGCAAGGACGGACGGGAGAGTATCCTCAATGAACCATGGCTGGTATGTAAGCGTTCCTGGGTCGTATGGGTTAAAATGCTACATGTGTGGTGTAGGGGGTCACCGAGCGAAGACTTGCCCCCGAAGGGAGGGCCTGCCGGATGACTTCTATGTACCCTTTTGTCAGAGATGTAAGAAGAAGGGGCACCCCACTGAATGGTGCGGGAGGCCACCATTGAGAAACCCACCACAGCAACGACCAGGTCCCCAGCCTAGGCAGTTCGACCCCTGCCCTAGGCGATGTGATCCACTGCCGGGGCAGTTTGGCCCCCCCCACCTAGGCGGTTCGGTCCACAACAACACCAGGACCAGGGAAACGGGTCAGGGCCGCCCGCAGTGAATTAGGACGGGTGGCCCCATGGAAAAAACTGAGATGCTGGAATTGTTCCAAGGAAGGGCATTGCCTAGAAAGAATTAAATGTTGGTACTGCTGTAGATGTGGGCATAAGAGGGCCGAATGTCGTATAAGAAAGAGTGATGAAAGATTTCTAATCCCGGCGCCCGAAACGGGCCGGGGCTCCAGAGATGAGGGACCCACTAGTTACCGGAAAAACAAATAGTAGTGGTGGACAAGAAGGATGGAGGGCACAGGTTCTGTGTGGATTTCCGAGCCCTGAACCGATAGCTTTCCCCCTTCCCTTGATTGATGACATACTAGCACTGCTAGGGCAGGCTAGTTACTTTACGATAAATGTTATTAACTCGAATACACTGAAGGAAGGGCCAGAAGAAGAAGAGGAAATAGAGAAAGGAGAAGGAGAAGAAGTAGAGAACCGGTTGAGGGAAGAAAGAGAGGGTAAGAGAAATACCCTTTAAGGAAAGACTAAGGTCTGCAACTAACTAAGAGAGATTAAAATGCCTCGTGAAATGACGGGAGGCACTCCCTCCAAAAAGTACAAGTGCGAAATACGGCCTAGTAGTAATTGTTAGAGGGCCTCTGTAGAAACTGTTAGTAAGAATAAAGCACATGAAGTGTGTGTGATGTGAGAGAGGGGCTGCCGTAGGCGGAACTGGCTATCGGTATGTCGTTTGGTATGATCATATCACTAATTTGATTACACTTGTCCACTATCGTATTTTGATAAAGAAGAGAAATCGCATTAGCAAGGGGGTGTATGATAAAGACCCTCCTTTTTTTTGTATGATATATTAATATACCACTGCCATTGAAAGTTATTAAACTGCCCTTGGGTTGCTCGGCTTATGGACCGTCAATCGCACTCCCTCCATATTACCAAGCTGAAGAAAAGTTTGAGGAACAAGACAAATTATTACGAATGATGACTAGTGATATCGGTAATTGGACGGAGCTGTGGAGCCCATTAATCCATAGATTTAAAAATGAAACCTTAAATAAGTTACCTCAGGTATTAAAGCCTGTAGAGAAGATCGATCTGCAGTCGTTAACGAGACAACTAGAGTTGTAGAAAAGGTGACAGACCCCCTTGGATGATAATGAAAATAATCATTGTGCTTTATTCACTTATCGCTGCACTGTTTGTGGCAGGAATAGCAATTATGCTATATGTATATGTTCGGGGTCTGGGTAGACGCAAGAAAACCTATATCAAAGCGAGAGTTTCTGGCAAATCGGAATTGGAGACGCCATTTGGTATCATTAACACAACTATGACAGATACAGATCTGTCATAGTTGTGTGACACTGAACTGGAACTACAAACTGTCGAGCAACACGACATTGAAAAGCAAGACGTTGCTCGGAAACCGATGTTTTCTGCGTATGAGAAGTGAGGAAAACGTGGAAAAAAAATAAAAGATTAAAAAAAAAAAAATAAGAAAAATAAAATAAAAATGAGAGCAAATTATTAATTGGCAAGAGACGCTGCGAGTCTCGGTAATGAACGAAAACATATATAAAGGAAAGAAAAAGGAAAAAGAAAGAAAACAATACTGCTCATTTGTTTCATACTTTTCACAGACAATTAAAAATGAAGGACCCATTTTTTTTTAAAAAAAAGTATATATGAACGATTTTTCAAGCAACTCAAGTAACAGTAGCTACCGAATTAAAGTGTTGAATACTCATAGCTTGCATGCAAGGAAAAATAAAAAGAAAAAAGAAAAGAAAAAACAATCCAAGAAAGTAATCCGACCCGTCGGATATAATCTTTTATTGATAGGACAGAGATCTGTCTATTTTGTTGTATTCAAAATGTTTTGTTTCTTTTTGCATATCTCTCTGGAGTCGGACACTTTGCATGTAACTGATTTTCTTTATGCAACACAAGAGAGGCGGCCGATATTTTAGATGACTTTTACCCCGGTAAAAGTCAGGTAACAAAGGGGGGAGTGATGTGACACTAGGGGGCCAGGAGTCCCCCGTGTCCTTAAAATTACGAAAATTACTATGGCTGTTACTAAAGATTACTACGGTTATTACCAGTAATTACTATTGTTATTACAAAAGGAGTTATCTGTGTTAAAAGGGATAATGTGTTTTCGAGATGTCATAGGAAGTGTGCTTTTTCAATCTGGTGTCATCTGTCAAGTTGCAAAAACAAATGCTTTTGGAAAAAGGTTTTGTTCCAGATTCGATGACCATGTCATGGGAAGTTGAGTTATCTGTACTTTTTCAATCTAGTGTCATCTGTCAAGTCCTGGGGTTCAAAAACAAAGCCAGATATAAGGGCCAGTATTTGGGGTCTAGAGAGAGAGAGTAAAAGCTTATCAAAGAAAAGTTATTTGCAGAGTCCTTGGGAGAGGGGGAGACTAATTTATGATATTGAACAGACCTACGTCGCGAGATGAATGAGGGTCAATGTTTTGGGTTTTTCCGGAAAGGTCGAGATGGCAGGAGAGGGAGAGATAAGAGAAGGGACAAGTAATACAGTGTCGATACCAAGGGCTTAAATAGGAAGGGTTTTCGTAACAGCAGTCAGAGTAAAATTTGGGTTTGGAGAAGAGAATCGTTGCCAGCTCTCTCTCTCTCTCTCTCTCTCTCTCTCTCTCTCTCTGTCTGTCTGTCTGTCTGTCTCTCTCTCTCTCTCTCGTGTCAGTCGTGCGCCCTTAGTAACCGTCAACCGCTGCTACCATTCAGTAGACTACCAGTCGTCATTTTGACTTTGATAATAATCGACCTCCTCTCTTTTCAACTGCGAATAGGCATTTCCCGTCTCCAGAGATATTGATAATCAATATTCTATATAAAACATATAAACGAAATCCCATCTTGTTGCCTTCTTTTACTAACCCAGAACCACGGCTGGCTTAGTATAGTTGTGGAGACAACCCCCAACGGAAAACCCAACATGTACATATATATATATATATATATATATATATATATATATATATATATATATGTATTTGAGGACTTTTTCCTAATGGTGCCGCCTTTTGCACGGTTCGTATGCTATCTTAAAACCACAATGAACATTAGCTTGTTTCAGCTGACGGAAATAGAAGTAAATTCCAATGTTTAATTTCTGTTGTCGAAATAGTTTTTTTTGGGGTAAGTTTACCAGATGATCTACGTACTCTTTCAACGCATTAGTTGAACTTTGAACATATACATTAAACAACACATCGATGCAGTTGCTCACGACAGGATAAAGTCACAAAAACAACAGACTTTTCATACATAGACTTTAGAAACCACTGGCAATAGATGCATAATCATCAATTATCCGGGGTGATTGTTGTGCTAAAGTATTATTTTCATACCAGAGTCATTTCATTTACTTTCAGTCAGGTTTAAAATCACTGTTTATTCGATTTCCTTAAGCCATTTTGATCGAGCTTTGACCACAAATAACATAAATTATATTGATTTTATGTCCATGGATTCAATGCGAATATTATTCAGCATTTACAGAGCTTTCCAATGACATATAACATGTCCATGCTCTGAGATATTGAAATTTAGGCCTATGGAGCCATATCATAAAATCCGCCATCCTGAATTTGACCCGGTTTGGGATATATTGGGCCATTATAGCTAAATTTGTTTGAGGTTTTTGTGATCTTACTCTATGGAGTGGTAATTTTTTGAATGATTGAAATTAATATTATTCTTATCATAGTACTATATTGCAAATTTTCATTATAATTTATGGTAGCTGTTATGAAATTGAGATGATGGCCACGATTTTGGTCAGAATGTGTGTATTTTGTTTTTCATAGGAAAGTGCATGCACGAGTATGCAAGTTTCCAAGCCTTTTTCACATTTTTAACGATTCAGGTTGAAATTTCAACTTATCTACATCGCAATTTTTGCGGCCACTCTAGAATTAAGATGGTAGCCACAATTTTGTTTTAATCTTGCGTATCTTGTTTAATATGGAAGGGCATAAAAACCTAGCACTACAAGGTTTCCAGTCTTTTTGACTCCAAACAATTCTGGTTGAAATAACAATTACTGTGTATTGGAAATTATGGGTTTTTTTTGTGGTAGCCATTTTGGAATCAAGATGGCGGGTACAATTTTTGTCAAATCATGTGTGTTCTTTTTCTTATATGGAAGAGCATTGGAAAATCTACCAGTATGCAAGATTTCATGCAGTTACCCAATTATGAACTCTTATGGCTGAAATTTCAGATATTCTACGGTACTATATTTTATATGGTAACAATTTTAAGTCAAGATAGTGGCCACAGTTTTGGTCAGATCGTGTGTATCTCGTTTTTATATGAAAGAGAATCAAAATATCTACTAGTATGTAAATTTTCATGCCTTTTACACATTTTGAACAATTCTGGTCGGTATTTTAATTAATCTATATTGAAAATTTAGTTTTTCTATAACTATCATTTTAAAAGTAAGACGACAGTTGTAGTTTTACGAGGTTTCATACTTTCTCCCTATTTTGAATTATTCTGGTTGAAATTTCAAGTATTCTATAGTAATATATTGCAATTTTTGTTTTTTCCACTAAGGCAGCCATTTTAAAATTACGAGGATGGCCAAAATTTTAGTCAGATCATATGTATCTTAATTTTACATGAAAGAGCAGTATACAAGTTTTCAAGTCTTTTTCACATTTTGAAAAATTCAGGCTGGAATTTCAATTAATCTATATTGCAAATTTTGTTTTTCTACGGTGGCCATTTTGAAAATAAGACGGCAGTCGCAATTTCTAAACAATTCAGGTTGAAATTTCAACCAATAAATGAGGCGAATTTCGTTTTATTTCGACAGCAATTTCGTCAGATTGGGTATATCTCGTTTTTATTTGAAAGAATATAGACGAATGTACTAGAACTGGGCCATTGTAAAATCAAGATCGCGGCTGCAGTTTTTCTCAGATCATGTGTGTCTTGATTTTGTATTGAAGAGAATTTTGAAAAATGTGCGTTTTCACACTTTTTGCACATTTCGAACAATTCAGCTGTAAAAAATTCACCTTAGCAACTGTACTTGTACTTGTAATCGTTACATGAATTGAGGAAACAGATTTACAAAGTGTTCCTTGGATTATCCCCAATCCATGGATATACGATTGGAACAGCCTTGTTGACATTCATATTCTGATTCTGTATAAAATTACCGATACTTTAATGTAAAATTGTTTGGTTTGCAATTTGGTACTCAATTTTCAATTTTTGGCTCCTATCTCATGGACTACAATGGTGCATTGTCAACGATGTAAGTGATCATTCGTAAACAAGAACAAAATAATGTTTTAATTATAATCTTAATTTCTGACGACTATGTTGCTTAACTATATCTATTAGATAAAGAAATATACTTTTTAGAGTCTTTGAAGCAAAAAATAATATTGTGGCACTCTCTTTACTTTTAGATAAGATTTAGTACGTAACTCTACTCTTAGCTGAATATCTAAAACGTCAATTGCTACGACAACTGCCTATAAAAGCTCTGAACATACGTGTTCACTTGCTCATTTACCCAAGCTTTCAAGCCGGTTACTGTCTGCCTCCCCTTCTCTCTAAACTCGTAGCCGGCGTAATTTCTATTCTTTGACTGTGACTATATATATCGTCTTTTGTCACTAATCTTAAAGTGAAAATTCTGAAGAGCTTCGAAGCTACTAAATGCAAACACCGCAACTACTTCACTTGTCACATTTTTGGCGACAACGCAAACGCTGCATTTACTACTTCGCCTCTTCTAGCCCCTTCTTGCAACTAACCTTAACGACCGCCTTTTGATAATCTAGCTTGGTTAAACATAGCACTCATTATAACAAGCACTACTAATCAAGCTCCATTCGATAGATAAACCAAATGACATTAGACCTGTTATGTCACGTGTCCCCTGAATACTTATTCTTTCCTATATTGTATTTTTATGTATAGGAATAAGCCTTTAAAGTAATCAGGCCTTTTCTCTTCTTTACACTAACAATCGTATTAATATTTTCTTGTATGTATTCCATTTTCATTCTTGTATAGTCATACATGTTTATGCATTAAATGTATGTCCCATTTGTTCACACAAAATTGTTGTATATGTCTTCTTTACTCTGTTTAATGTCCACATCCACAATCATACTTTGTGCGCTGTCACGGCAACCATATATCTCCCTTCCTCCTTCAACATTCCTAGTGACGTCAGCGTGAGGTGCAAACAATCAAACCACGTGGAGGCAAATTCTACAACCATTACTACTCTCCCTCACAAAACATAGAAACTATCATACCTTTAAGTTGTGAATTTCAAACTAATGTAGATGCAATGATTCAACATATCAACATAGATATTTAAAGCGTAAAGAACGTTATTTCATTATGGAATATTAATTATTAATTATTCTAATCTTCCTTTGACGAATCCAATGGTATCAAAAGAAAAAATCACTATAAAAGATTCACTCATTTAAATTTACAAAAAAAAAAAAAACAACACAATTTACCTCATTAGGTCATACATAATCGCTAAAAAAATTACACTTGAAAAAAAAAAATCAAAACAAATAGCATGTCCTTAATATGTAATGTTCGAAAACGAAATTAAAACCTTGTATTCCTTCATGCATACAAAATAAATTCTACCACTAAATACATAATTATACATTTTAATTCAAAATTTCGTACGAAACCAGGGTACTAGATAAAAGATAAAACGCGTATTCATTTGAATTTATCAAAAAATACTGAATTGAATTACTTAAATAGTATGAATTCAGTCAAAATATTCGTAATTCTTGTTATTCTTTGGCAGGTGTCTTTCGTCCAAATGCAATCGTCACTTACAGTAATCCGTACTACTAAGCTGTCCTTTTGCTTTATACTTTTTGACTTGATACCTTTTGTCCTGCATTTGATTTTACAACGGGAACACAATTTCCAAATTGCGTGACAACATTCTCAATCCAAACCTATCCTTTTCACGATCTTTTACTGGAGGACTAGACGGGTTAGTGTTGATATTGAACATAGCAGAGATTGTTTAGTTAATATCACTAGTGGCTGAGTCCCCCAAAGAACGAGTGTAAGAGCTTCTACTAGCCCGAGACTAGAAGTCATTTCTGCAAGCACTTCAAGCATGCAAGAGCGAATTTCAAATTTGCTTTCAACATCAATTTGCCTATCTTCATCGTTTTCGTCAATATCATCATCTTAACAACTCGTGAGTTTATCTCGTCTCTTTTGTCCAACAATTTTTTAACGAACTCTCCGTGTTTAACGAACAAGTCCTTAGATTTGACCTGATCGCTGTTTGGACAGCTTATTTGAAATAGTGGAGAATTCTGCCATTCTAAAAAATTCTGATGTGTGATGCTTTTGAACGTACTTTTCACAAAGGTCGGTCAAATTGAACAAATGACTCTATTAGCCTGTAAAATAGTTGAAAGGAGGAAAGATACAATATTTAATTCTATGGCCCATTAAAAATAGATACGAAGTCGATCAATTAGAATTTAATATTTGTTTGAGAATTCTCCGCGACTTGATCTCACAAGTATTAGCAGACGGAAGAAAGATTCATAAATAAATTCCACCATAAGACTATGTAGCCGCACGCAGCAGAGCGTGCGGGCAAGATCGTCATCATTATCAGTCTTTTATCGTCCGTCATTGGACATATACCTTCCATTGGAATCGCCACACCCCTCTATCGTGGGCGTTGCAGAGCCAATACTTTTCAAAATTTGTTTAGTCCGTCTTTCCATCTTCTATTCTGCCAATCTTGGGTGGTGCATGTGATCTCTGGGAATGTCCACCTAGCATTCTTGCAACCTGACAAGACTATAGCCATATCAGTTTTCTGATGGATTCTATGATGTAATATGCTCCCGTTTTCTCGCTGATATACTGTGCTGTCCATGTAAGGTTGAACATGATTCTTTCATGTGCACGTTGTAGGCTTCTCAGTCTGCGGGCCGGTCTCTTAGGTTCCGTGTTTCAGTTGTTTTTGAAGGTTTAGCTTACTCTGCCGAAGGCTTACCATCCCATAGTAATTCTCCGCATGATTTCTTCTCTTTAAGGGTTTCATGGAGATACGTTGTCCTAGGTAGAGTGGTCTACTTTGTCCAGTTTTACGTCTTTGATTTTGAATGTTGTGCTCTAATTTCTGACATGATTGTTGCACATGACCTTTGTTTTGCTGAAGTTCGTGTGAAAGCCAACTTTCTTGCTTTCTTCATTTGGTCCATCTAGAATTAGTTGGAGGTCGTGTGGTTTTTTTGCAAAAAGGGCGATGTCGTCTGCGAATCCTATACTGAATTTATAGTTTTGAAGCCCGACCTTTCTCGAGAGTTGTTCAATGACTGCTGTCGTGAACTTTCTTTTGTCTTCTCTTACTTTTTTCTATTGTTTTCAGTTCGGTCTTCTCAATTTTCTCTATTGTTGTTGTCGGTAGCTAAAGGTTTTTTGCGTTTTTCAATGAATTTTAATAGTTTCATCTGAAATTTTACAAATCGTTTGTGTGCTCCTTGGTTTAAATATAGAGTTGGCTTCTATTAGAGAGGTTGTTATTTTGTTGTGGAGTCCGTTGATGTTGGTGTTGGTGTTTTTGTCGTTCTCTTCGGGAAGAATTTTATATCTGTTTTCAATTCAAGCTTTGTATGTTGGGTACATTTGGTACGTTTAGCGGTTGCGGTTTCGTGTGGAACATTTTCTTGCGTTCCTTATTGGTGTTTATTTACATCTTACGTCTTACCATTTTTTAGTCACTTCCTATCTTTACTTTGAATGTCTTCGATGGTGTCGCTTCTGTCCGTTAGAATGTAGTCTATTTCGTTCTTTGTTTCGTGGTTGGGACTCTTCCAAGTCCATTTTCTGGTCGGGTTTCTTCTTGAAGAAGGTTCTTATGATTTGAAGTCATTCGTGGTTGCGAAGTTTTCAAGATCTTCTCTCTCGATCCGTACTTTGTGTCCGAACTCGCTAACGCAACGTTCATTTCCTTGTCCGACCTGAGCGTTGAAGTCTCCCATGGCATTGAAGTATTTTTAATAACTTGCAGCAGCGCGTTCAAGTCATCAAAGAAGTTTTCTATTTCTTCTTTGGTTGATTGCGAAGTCTGTATCTCTTTGAGAGTTGTATGGTGACGCTGGCTATGCGGTTTGAGATAGCTTTGAAACCTACCACATTGAGAAAATCTACTCCACTCTGTTTTACTTTCTCTCTTCCGTAGTTGTGAAGTTCTATTAGTTTTTCTCCTCGTCTTCTCATTTCGCCAATGCTGACAATGACCCATTCTATGTTTTTGGATTTCATTTTCTAGATCGGTTAGGTGCAAGTTTCTTGAGATTGTTCTGATGTTGTAGATGCCAATGTTTAACGGTGATTGTTTAACGTTTTGTTTGGGTGATTGCTGTTAGAGTGCATCTCTCCCACTCAAAGCAAGTGATGTGGCTGGGTCCTTTGGGACAGATGACCCAGCAGGAACAGTCAGTATAATTTTCTTTGAACCGATACGTATTGAAAATATACGGAAATGACAAGGATTTGAACTTTAAAACAAGGTTTTACAAATTTACTAGAACATACTACGTTTAAAACTATGAAAGAAATTGATTTGATTCATAAAAGAATATAAAAATGTCGCTCATTGTTTCGAGCATATCATGTCATCTGAACATCATTTCAACAACTTCGGCAAACAAAATAAAAATTAGTCGTTAAATTTTGTTTTCGTATCTCAGAAAAATATTCGTACAAGTTATCAGTAAAAATATAATACATCAGGCTTTCAATAAAATGTGTACGTCACGCAAATTGTTAATCGAATTGAAATAATTGCAATTTTTTTCCCACTTGTCAATCCTCTGAGTAGGATTGTATAAAATCTTTCCTCATTTATGTAATCGAAGACTTGATATGTTTTCGTTTTTTGTTTCACGCTGAAGTGTAATATTTTACTCCATAGGAATCTTCGAAGTTTTAATTCATCAACTGGAAACCCTTCCTTTTTCTACTGAAAAAAACAAACACTTTTGTTTCACCCGATGTTCAAATTGGTCACGCCAAGCAATTATTTTCACAGAATTATGGGATTATTCCGAATGATACCTATTGATACCTGCGTGTAGATGGACGATTTGACCCGAAACAATATGAATGAAACAAATGGCACAAAAACCTCAATAATTACAATAAGTACAGATTCTTTATCAACGCATACACATCGAGAGTCAGGTAAGTCAAATGACTTACGTCGCCAGGCAACATTATTCCACGTAGGACCGGATTCGCTTTTACTTTCCACAGGAATGGTTCCAGCACAAGAATGTCGGCGAAAGTGGACAACCTTGACGAACTGATCTGGACAACTGGAAAGGCTTCGGCATAACTCCATTCACCTCCACCATCGATCTGGGGGAGGCATACAAGAGGCAAATTCAGGAGCGAAAATCCTGACCGAAGCCAGCCGTGGATAAGATCGACTCAAGAAAGCGATGGTAGACCCTATCGAAGGCTTTGGACTGATCTAATTTGATCAGCACAGCTCCTTTGTCGATTCTATGAATGATCGTGTGCACCGTGTGCAGGTTGTCTTGGATAGTTCCCCCCCCCTTACAGAACAAGCCAATAAGACTATCCAGCACAGTCTGCAAGCGGTTAGACAAGATCTTGTCCAAAATCTTTAACTCTGTATTGAGCTGAGTTATAGGCCTGAAGTTATTTATCCCGTTCCCTCCATCTTTGTCTTTGCATAGCAATTTCACCAACCCTCTGGTAAAACGATGGGGGATACTCCCCGGCTTTAACCAGTGGTTATAGATCAATGCCAGCAAATGAATAAAAATGGGCGACAGCCTCAGACACAGCTCGTACGGCAGGCCATCGATTCCCGAGGTCTTCTTCTTGAGGCTCTTTAACGCTTCCCAGACTTCATCCTTTGTTATGGGCTCCTCGCATCCAGCTGATTCAGTCGCTTCAAGGCAAGGGAAGTCAGCTAAATAGGTGTCGAACTGAGCCGAACTCAGACCAGACTCCCCGGTGGAAAGCTCCTGGAAGTTTGCTCGAAATACATCGCAGATACCTTCGTCTATGGTCATAAGTCGTCCGTTCGGTGACGTGACACTGGTGAAATCCCGGTTCGACGCACTCTGAATTTCTTCTGCTCGCAGTTCAGCAGCAATGTTCGTTGCTCTAACCACCAGCGCTTGATCCTTCTAGACAAACAAGGAGGCCAGCTCTGCCTTAGCTAGTTTTACTTCACTAGAGCCAGCTCTAACCATCGCCCGCTCTATTTGGGATTCTAATCTCTTTTGTGCCGCTAATCTCTCTAACACATTCGGCTAAATTATTCCTAAGATGGCCCTCGTCAATTTCTGCTGGATTATTAGTGTTAGCTGGTCCCAAAAATCTTCTGCATCTATTAGGGATGTGTTGAATTCCAGTGACCAGATTTGAAGGGCTTCGATGTACCTAAATTTATTCGGACCTTCACTAATCTATGATCTGAATAAAGGACGCTGTGGAAACTTGAATATTCTAATAGCTTAACGTTGACTCTTCTAATCCGATCGACGTAACTGGAATGTTGCACCGTAATCGGGGTGCTGCTCCGAGTCCAAGTCCATATTACTTCATGGGATGTTCATTCCGGAATTTATCGGCAAGGTCTAGCCAGTCGACCACTTCTCGAAATGGAATCACGTCTGCGTTGTTAGTCCCTCTATTTACCCCTCTTTCTATGTCAGGATCAAGGACAGCATTCCAATCACCCGCTAAAACTACCCGTCTTGACGAAACTATGAACGGATCGATACGCCAAAAGGAGTTGTCTCCTTCAACCTGGCTGTTGGGTGCATAAACCCCAATCAGCCGGAAGGCATCCCCCCTTATGGTAACATCGACAACGCACAATCTACCCACCAGGTCGGCATACACAAGGGAGCGCGTGGCGTTTACGGCATGGCTTATTAGCCAAGAGACGACCCTTGAATGACTATCAAACTGTGCTGAAAAGTGGGTCACTTCGAGATGCTGAAGAGTGCGAAAGAGCATAGCTCTTTCCGAATCACTCCTCAGCCCCGGCCATTCAAACTTGTCAGATAGAGTGCCATCTATTAGTTCTCTGGCGTTGGGGACCAGAAACAAACAGCAGGTCATATGGCACCCGTGCCCATCTCAGTCTTGATGGCACCGTCATAGGACTCACCTGGGGAATGTTAGTTTGGCTGCCCTACAGAGGGAGGGGTGCATGCATGCTGGGACCCTCCCCGAGCAGAAATTTTTCAGTTTGTGGAGTTCACTGGCGTCGCCCCCAGCCGGGCTTCTGACCCCTTCTGAGAGGCCAACGGTGTTGGTGTCACCATTTTAGATGGCAGGGGGCGGGCTTAGGCGAGGGGGACTTCCTTCTCGGATTTTTCCAGTCTGGGTAGCGGGTAAATCTACGTGAGATTCCTTTTGACGGTCTGAGATGGTGACCACTCTCGCTGCATATCCAATAAACTGGCCTCCTACCTTTAACGATACATGGCTAAGAAAGCTTTCTTATCGATCATTAGATCGAAACGCCATTCCCCACGCATGACCTCAAACCGTTGTTTTGCCGTTATTCCCTCGTTAGTGATCTTAACACAACAGCTTTTGTTGACCTGACAATTTTGGTCTGTTTTTTGTCGATCAAAAAGACTGACACCATTTTTTTCAATGTCCCTCGATTCTGCTAAGTCTAACAGCAAACCACCCTCTTTTACGAGGTGTGAGAATGTCTGGCATCTCCTAACGAAATCGATCACATTGATCTTGTTTATTCCTGGGTGGGGATGGGAGTTACACACATTTGGAGAAAATTCATCTCCATAGTTTTTTCTGGGACTAATGGACGCAGGTGATTCGTTCTAGTGTTGCATGTGATGTGAAGGTCTGAATGTGGGACTGGGAAGTTATGTAACTGGAGTGCTGTGTTCGTTGATTGTAGCTGTGTGTCGTTGAGTTGTTCTGTGGCTATGGCTTCTACATCAATTGCAGGATCCAACACAAAGGCGTTAATGCAACGAGAGAGAGCATCAGCAGTGATGTTGGCTTCGCCTTTTATGTGGTGAATATCAGCGGTGTATTGGAGGAGGAAATCCAAATGCCGAATTTCTCGAGGTGAGTGTCTGTCTGTTTTAGCCCGGAAAGCACCGAGGAGTGGTTTGTGGTCGGTTAGAATATAAGCAAGCAGATGACGAAAGTGACGTACAGAGGAATATGCAGCATACAGCTCTCTTTTGAAAGTTCTGTAGCGCGATTCGGTGGCAGAACAACTTTTTGGAGAAAAAGGATATTGGTTGCCATGAACTTCTAACCATCTGCTGTAACACACCACCCACGGCACGATCCGAGGCATTGCGAGTGAGTCACAACTCTGTGTTGAGCAGGATGAAAGATAAATTAGTGGCATTGACTAACTCGTTCTTTATTTTGTCAAAGGCTTTTAATGCCTCGTCAGACAGTGTAATGTCGCAGTTCTTAATGTCAGTCAAAGTATCAGTCAATGGTTGTAGAATGTTCGCACAATTTGGTTGAACATTCCCCAAAATTGGCGTAATTTCTTCATGGTGTCAGGAGGAGGGAAGAAACACCAGTAGCACTAATCCTGTGTCCTAAGAGATCTATTTCAGATTTTTCGAATTGACACTTTATCGGATTAATGATAACCCCATAACGCTCAAAAACTTGTTGTATGTGATGAAGTAGCAACCAACGGGTACCTATCCGGCTGAGTAACAAAATTTAGGGCACGATAATCACCGCATGCGCGCCAAGTGCAGCCATTTTTTTGAACCATGTGGAGTGGTGAAGCCCAACTACTTTGTGATAGCCGAATGATGCCAAACTCAAGCAGCTTTTAGCTTTTTGGGTCATAAGCATTGTGAGTACGCATGGACAGGAGGACCTATCGTTATGATGTGGTGAGTTATGTCGAGAGACAATTGAACAAAGGCTTGCAAATTTCGGGGTATTTACTGATTAGTTCTAGGTACTTAGGGTTGATTCTAGAGCTAGCTATAGAGGGACTTAATTTTTCTGTGGCCTACAGGAAACATTCTATCTTGAGACTTATTACAGGGTCTATGAGCCGTCTGTCTGTCAAGTCTATTAGTAGTCCGAAGCGCTGTAAGAAATCTGCCTCTAATATAGGTGTAGCAACTTCGGTGATGGTGAAAACCCATCTGAATTTTCTACGATGGCCGAGAGTGACGTTTACACATCTCTGACCGAATTCACGCATCAGAGAGCCATTGACAGCTCGTAGTGTTAATTTCTCCGGGCCCCTATCTCTATCTTTTAGGGTGATGGGTATCAACGAAATTTGTGCGCCGCTATCAATTGAAAAATTGAGTCCGGTTTCCATGTTTTGAATGTGTAGCAGACGACCTTCCTTTCTAGTAGGGGGATTATGGCCATTAGAATCAGTCGTCGTATTCTGCCGATGTGTTAGTTTCCCTGAACAGCACAAAAGGTACAGGGAAGTATACAGTTTCTCGCCTGCTTCCCAAACAAACTTGTGCTACCGACAGACAAGGTGCTTGTGTCTCGATCTCGACCACGATTTCGACTTGGGCCGTTCTTTCCTGCGGCCACGTGTTGGTCGAGTAGGAAGTTTGTCAACCTTGTTTCCTTGTGAATCTACTTGCTTCACAAGGCTATCAACAAGGTCGATGATTCTGCTGCTATTAGGCTCATTGGTACTTGCGTCGGTAGGGAACACCGTGTTAGTTCTGTCCATAATTCAGTCCACCATTTCGGTCATTTTATCTAGTGGTAAATTCGGATCTATAAAAGCTAAAATCGGCTGGATTTCTGTGGGAATTCTCTCTAAGACATGTGCTGTAGGATGTTGTCGTTTTAGTCACCTCCCGCTAACGACTGCACGTCAGAAACTGTTCTTGTGTTGATTTCCTGAAATTTTGTAATGAAATTAGTGAATAATTTTTTAAGCCATTTCTGTTGGAAAACTTTTGCATGAAGATGTAGAAAAAGTCATCGTTGAGAAATTTTTCTTTGTTGTTGGAGTGAAGGTTCTCGATTTTCAAGAGTTGAATTCGAATTTTGAAAGCGTGTTCGTTTATAGATTCACCTTCAAATTTTCATCCAAAGGTTTTATCAAATTTATTCACGTAGATAGTTCACAAGTTTTAGTGGTGACGACTTTAGTTGAAACGAACAGCGTGATAAATATTTGAGGGACAAGGAATTTGCTCCTCGTGATTTGACTGTAACGCGCATGTGGCCATGTAGATGTGGAGAAGGAAAGGATCGTGGGCATCGCGGAGCCAGTAGGTTCTGAACTTGTCTAGCTCATCTCTTCATCTAATACTCCGCCGGCCTCGGTTGCGCATATGATCTCTGGGGATCCATGTCGTGAGTCACGATGTACATCGATTTTCTGCCATTCTTACAACATGGCCAGCCCATGTTGCATGGTTCTCAATTCGCGGCTCTGTGTCTTGGTTAGGTTTTTTCGCGAGTTGAATTTATGATTGAATCCGAACAGCGATGGATTGTTGAGAGACGAGAATTTTAGATCCTTGTGTGTGATGTATAGTGTGCCGGCCCTGGTAGCTGTGCAAGGAAAGGAAGCTGTACGAAGAGAAGGGAATGGAATGCGCGCCAAGTATGAAGTTGGACGCGCATTGTAATAAAGAGGAATGAACACATACAAGAATTATGGCCAGAAAAGACACGTACGTTTAATACGAGAATAAAGATGAGGTACATGTACGGGTAACGTTAATACGATCGATCGTGACAAGTAATGTTAGGAGAAGAGTCTTGATAGTGCTGACGTCGGAGTTGTAGCGGAGTTGTCTGAACGCGTGGATTCTGCATGGTTGGATTGCTTCCAGATACGTGGAAACCGGGTTACTGCCAAGTAAGTGGGTTAACTTGGAGGCTATTCTCAGACGCTGTTAGACTCGACGACCATACTATGAAAGACATAGAACATGAGAGAAGGAAGGAGAGTGGAAGAGTAGCCGGCCGCGAGGGCCGTGGCCAGAGGCATGACCAACTATGGGTCCTGGCGCCAAGGAGCATTGGGCCAGGGAGAAGGAAAGAGAGAATGGCCGGCTGCAGAGGCCGGGGCTAGAAGCGTACCCAGCTAGGGTGCTGGAGCTAGTGAGTTATTTATTTTCTAAAAAGAAAAGAAAAATTTGACATGGAGTCTGAGGGGGAATGTTCTACTCTATTCCTAATCTTATCTTAGCTAGTCTCATGCACTGA
This sequence comes from Thysanoteuthis rhombus, assembly GCA_963457665.1. Taxonomy (NCBI): domain Eukaryota; kingdom Metazoa; phylum Mollusca; class Cephalopoda; order Oegopsida; family Thysanoteuthidae; genus Thysanoteuthis; species Thysanoteuthis major. The sequence goes on along the minus strand of CAUOPZ010000029.1, from coordinate 104,388 downwards.
CCCAATTTCACTATATACATCCATTCACAAAAACAACACATTCACAAAAACAACACATTTTTCCTGGTCTCTCTCATACTGCATTTACCATAAAATCAGATTCTCTCTATGATGAAACTACGCTATGCCCATATTTACAATTTTTGTGGGGGGGAATAAAATTATGAACCCCGATGACTGATATATATTTACAAAAAAAAAGTGGGAAAACGAAATTAGTATGTGACCCCCCCCCCCCCACAAAAGACCTAAAATGGCAGAACAGCAAATTAACCAGACGAAAAATGGATCTCGAGGGAAGAGAAATAGAATAAAATAAAAAAAAGAGAAAATAAAATAAAATTCCTCTCAAACATCCTCTGGAGAACTTTACCTTCTGTCATCTAGAGTGGGAGGGGAGTCGAAACGAAAAATGGGGACTAAAAAAAAGGGGGACTGAAGCCTAACTTGAGCTGGGTTGACATGTTTGTTTTAGGACTGCAAAATCCTTACTTACCAAAAAATATTTAAAATGCCATTCGAAATTAGCACCTTTTACTCGACACAATCGGGCAACTTTCACCCACCTTCCGTTGAATTCCGACCAAGGGAGCCTTCCCCTCTCGACCCTGATCTTAACTAAGTTGATACCTAAAGTATTCGATCAGTTGTTCGGGAGTGAAATGCTCTCCTTCGTGGAACCCCTTCTGACGCGTCGTCCAAATCACCATTCGCATCACGCCAAGTAAGCACACTAGCACTATATGTGCATCCTTTTCTAACGATGGGAACACATTGCTACAGACAACACTGGCATCAAAGGCAAAAAAACGTGCCCTGACGATGCGGACCATGTAGCCTTCAACCAGCTTGCACAGCGGATGCATCACACTGCAGTGAAAGAAGGCGTGCTCAATGGACTCCTCCATTTCACCACAGCGCATGCACTCTGGTGAACCCACCAGACCCGCTGCAAAAAGCCGTTTGCCGACCCAGAGAGCATTCCGAATGACTAGCCAGGTGAGGGACGCCTCGTTGTTATTGAGGCACCTCAGACCGGGCGTCCAAGGCCAGATCGAGCGACTCTCCGCACTCTTCAAACCGAGCCCCTCGATCATTTCGTCTCGAACGGACCCCTTCACTATTACCCGATATAATGCCCTCCTTGACAACGACCGGGTGTCCTTGAGGCCTTCTTTCATCCGTGACAAAACTCGGAGAGGGTGTCAGCATTCTCTATAGAAAGAGCATTCCGCCCGCGGTAAACGGCGGGCCTCGTCGTCGGAATGCACGTTTCTTAAGGCTGGGAAAGCCTTCCTGGCGTCTTCTTTCCAGAATTCGCCGTTCTGCTCTTCTTGCGAGCACATCCGACCTAGGAAAGTCAAGCGTAAGGTATGTTGCCGAGCTTAGATGTTCGGCATGCCTAGGCTGCCCTCTGCAGGTTGGAGCTGACAGATCTTGCGAGATACCATTGGCTGCCTGTGACCCCAGAGGAGTCGAAACATGGCAGCTTCCAACTTTAGTTGGTCGGTACACGGAAGAGGGAGCACTGATAGTCGGTAAAGGATGAGGGGGTCGATGAGCGAAACGCACACCTTGGCCCTACCCTTGACGGAGAGCTTTCTCCGAGTCCACAGATTAACTGCTTTCTCTACCTTTTCCAGTACCCCCAAACAATTTTTCTCCAACTGGAGGTCGGGACCGAAGCAGACGCAGAGTATCTTGCACGGCCCGTCCGTCCAGGCAAAGGTACCAGGGAGAGGGCAACCTCTCCAAGAGTCCAGCAACAAGCCTCGTCGCAGATGGTTTTGGTCCCTGTCACCTTTGGATTTCTACGCTGACTTCCCTAATCTCGGCAATGTTCGTTACAAGCAAGGTTACATCATCAACGTAGGCGGTATACTTGACTGGCGAGTGACCGCCAGGCAAAGTTATTCCGCGCAGGGCCGGATTTGCCTTTACTTTGCGCAGGAAAGGTTCCAGCGCAAGAATGTACAGCATCGGCGAAAGTGGACAACCTTGACGAACTGATCTGGAGAACCGAAAGGCTTTCGACCTCACTCCATTCACCTCCACCACCGAGCTGGGGGACGCATACAAGAGACGAATCCAAGAGCGAAAGATCTGACCGAAGCCAGCCGCGGAAAAGACAGACTCGAGAAAACGATGATCGACCCTATCGAACGCTTTGGACTGATCTAATTTGATCAGCGCGGCTCCATTGTCGACTTTCTCAATGATCGTGCGCACCGTGTGCAGATTATCTTGTATACTCCGACCCTTTACAGAACAAGTCTGCTCGGGGCCAATCAGACTCTCCAGCACAGTCTGCAGCCGGTTCGACAGGACCTTGGCCAAAATCTTTAACTCAGTATTAAGCAGAGTTATGGGCCTGAAGTTATCTACCCCGTCCCCTCCATCTTTGTCCTTGCATAGCAATTTCACCACCCCTCTGGTAAAGCGGCTGGGAATGCTCACCTGCTTTAACCAGTGGTTATAGATCAATGCCAGCAAATGGACAAATATGAGCGACAGCCTCAAATACACTTCGTAAGGCAAACCATCGATCCCCGGTGTCTTCTCCTTCTCCAGTGCTCTTTAGCGCTTCCCGGATTTCATCCTCTGTTATGGGTCCCTCGCACCCAGCTGCTTCAGTCGCCTCAAGGCGAGGGAAGTCAGCTAAATAGGTGTCGAACTGAGCCGAACTCAGACCAGCCTCCCTGGTGAATAGCTCCTGGAAGTTTGCACGAAAAACCTCACAAATACCTTCGTTTGTGATCACAAGTCGTCCGTCCGGCGATGTGACGCTGGAGATATGCCGACTTGACGCACTCCGAATTTCTAGCCGCAGTTCTGCGGCCATATTCGTTGCCTCGGGGGACATTCTTTTTAATCTAGCTCTAACTACTAGAGCTTTATCCTTCTTGGCATGCAAGGAGGCCAAATCTGTCTGGCTAGAGTCTCCACCCTCTACCGCCCGCTCTGTCCGATGCCTTTTGTGCCGCTAGTCTCTTTAGGTTGAGCAAAAGACCTGATTTTTTTTTTTGAGGTGCCCCCATAATTTATTACCCAGGATAGCCTCCGTCAATTCCCGCTGGATTAGTAATGTTAGCTGGTCCCGAAAATCGTCCACATCCGTGAGGGATGTGTTGAATTTCCAGTAATCAGACTAAGTTCATTCGGACCCTTACTAATCTATGGTGCGAAAAAGAGACGCTATGGAAGCTTGGACATTCCAAAAACTTATGATCGACTCTTTTAGCTAAAACCCGATCGTTGTAACTGGAATGTTGCACCGTACTTGGGGTGCCACTATCAGTCCAAGTCCATATAGTTTCGGAAATAATCCACCAGGTCAAGCTTGTCGATCAACTCCCAAAACGGAATCACGTCCCCGTGGTTAGTTCCCCTACTCAGCCCTCGATCTCTGTTGGGATCAAGGACGGCATTCCAATCACCCGCTAACACTAGCTGTCTCGACGGAAGAACGAACTGATCGATCTGCCGAAAGAAGTTGACTCGCTCGCCCTGGCTGTTGGGCGCATAAACCTCAATCAAACGAAAAGCCTCCTCTTTCATGGTAACATAAACGACGCACAATCTGCCCGCCGGGTCTGCATACACAAGGGAACACATCGTATCCAAGGAATGGCTTATTAGCCAAGAGACACCTCTGGAGTGGCAATCAAAGCATGCTGAAAAGAGACGAAAATCTCGAGACAGCACACTCTCATTGTCGCTCGAAATAAAGTGAGTCTGCTGTATACAACAAACACTCACGTTGAGGTGCCGAAGGAGACGACAGAGTCTAGCTCTTCTCGACTCACTCCGGAGACCACGACTATTCACACTAGCTAAATAGAGTGCCATCTGTCAATCTATTGGCGTCGCAGTCCGGACACAAATATAGCCGGCGATAGCACACCGACGGCGGGTCCCATAGGATCTGTGCCCATCTCAGTTTTGATGGAGCCATCCTGGGACACGCCGCCGACTTGCCTAGGGAACGTTAATTTTACTGCTCTATAAAGGGAGGGGTGCATGAAAACAGGAGCCCTCCCTGAGCAAAATTTTTTCAACTGCTGGAGGTCCGGATGATGCCAGACAGCCAGCGGTGTGGACATTTGGAAGGCACTATTTGCCTCCCGCAGCATATCCCACACCTGCCGCGAGGTGTCTCCAACCCGGACCACAGTCAGCAGCTTTTTGAGCCCTGGTAACATGGCAGGGTCCTCCACATCACGTCTTCCGGGTTCAAATCCCTCAGGGCCTGCTGCTGCTGTAATTTCGTTTTGTCCAATATGTCCGGGTCGACACGGCAGATGTGGACCCCTCGTTTATGACGAACTTTCTTCTCTTTTTTTATAGGCTCGCCGGCGTCTCCCCTGGCTGGGCTTCTCGGTCTCTTTGTGAGGCCGACTGAGTTATTGTTGTTGTCGGTGTTTGTGTGGGTGTTGTTGTTGTTGTTGTTGTTGGTGTTGTTGTTGTTGTTGGTGTTGATGGTGGGGACGACGGCGGGGGCGGGGGCGGCGGCGGAAGTTGTAGAGTGGGCGGTAATGGAGGAGTGGGAGAAGGCGCCGAGTCTGTTATTGTCTGGAGTTTCTTTGGTGTGTTTTGGGCTTGGAAATTTTTTCTTTAGGATTGTCATTCCTGTTTTTTTCGGGGGTGAATGTTTTGGTGGAGGACTGTGTATTGTTTTAGGAGAGGGTGGAGGGGTAACCCTCTCTGCTAACTGCCTGGACTTGAGTTTTAAGAGTAACGCCGCCGCCATTTCTTTCTTTTCGCGACCAAGACTGGCATATCCTCCCATTTTAGCCCGCTCCGCATAAGACTGCGGGGTCTCTCCTCGGGGACTGTCGGTGTCGACTTGCTTCAGGATCTGTGGTGACTGAGGCACCGCTATTTGGGCGTTCTTCCCACTTTTTCCCACTACCTGCCACTCCCCCTCCGACCCCTCTTTTTGTGTCACCATTTTTGGTGATAGAGAGGACGACTCGGAGGTCTCCTGGCATCTGACCGGATTTCTCCGGTCATGGCAGTGCCTCCTTTTTGGCGGTATCAGAAACTAAGTGGGGAGGGTCCTGCGTTTGGGTGGCCGGCTTCTTTTTGCAGACAGCGGCGAGGTGACCAGCCTCCCCGCATATCCTGCAAACTGGCCTCCTACCTTTGACAATAAGAGGCAGCTTTCTATGACCACCCACGTCCAAATAGTTGGGAATGGCAAGGAACGATCATGAGATCAAAACGCCATTCCCTACGCATCACCTCGGAGTCAACCGAGACAATTTATCCATATTTCATGAGAAATGCCCCGATATGTTCACCGAGAACGAAGCTGGGTACCTCATTAGCAATTACCCGGGTCTTTCTCCGCCCGAGATACTCTATGCGAAGGATATGTTCCTTCGTTTGGAGATCTCGGTGCAGTCTTGTTCGGACGGTAACAGTACGTCCCACATGGCAAACCCGTCGCCTTTGACGACTTGTTTCGCCTTAACCCCCAAGCTCGCCAGTGATTTCATCATTGTATCTTTAGTTGATCGGACAATTCGGTGTAACTTCTTGTCGACCACAAAGACGGACACCATTTTTTTCTCAATGTCTTTCAGTTCTTTGACGAGGTGGGTGTGCGACTGGCAACGTCTGATGAACTCCGCCACATTGACTATAGAAATTTCGGGAGGGGAATTCCAAACGTTAGGAGAGACCCCACTTGTCTGAACCTTCTGTCCCGCCGAAATAGGCGAGTCTGTGTTTTCCCCCTTTCCTTCATGGACGGGGGGGTTTTCTTTTTGACTTTCTTCATTTTTTTAGCTTTCGTTTTTTTCAAAATCTTTTTTTTCGGCCATTCGTTTTTTTTTTTTGCCTTCTCACTTTTCTTTCTTTTTTTGGGGGGTGATCTTTTTTCCCCCTTCTTCCCCCTTGTCGAGGGAAGCAAATAAAGCCCTGCTGGCCTCGTCGGCCATGAAGGAAAACGACAAAGTAGCAGCACAAGACAGAAGTTCACTAACCTGCAAGACTAGTTACTTTGGGGGTACAGGCCAGTCCGGAATACTAATTCCTCTGTTCTTCCTGCTCAGCGCCTGTTTTGTCAAAGAAATAAATTCAGCTTGCAATTTCTGAAACAACAAAAGAAGAAACAATTAGTCCGTGCTGGAGCTAGTGAGCATTGGACCATGTGCGTCCAGGGGTTTTATAGGGGTCGTCAGAGGAAGTGACGTTTTGGATATTAAGCTAAAAAGAAATATGGAAAACACCAGTGATGTCATAAATAGAAGAGACAAGTTCTATTTTGCCACATGTTTAACTAACTCGTATTCCAGGAGTAATTGATCAAGCAAACATAACTTACTCAGTGTACCAATATCTCTTGAGTTCATCTAATATAACTTCTCACATAGTTGATCTTTCAACATGGTAGTAGGGACAATTTGCAATTTGAGTTATTTTCAACTTCATATATTTGAGTCTGATCATCGACTACAGTCTCTTTAGAAAGACTTTTTCAATCAGTTTAATATTTAAGGTTGTAAGAGGCTAATGCACCAAATATCATAGGTATACAATATCTGCAATAGCTAATTTGGTATGGGTGAACCTGTATGTGTAATTTGTGCTAATTTTTTTTTTTCTTCTTACAGATGTTGAAGAGTATTACTCAAACAACATTTGATGATATTGTGATATTTGATGAGAATTTGAGATGACTGTAACTGAAGCCATGGAAGATGCTGTGCAACAGCTTGAATCTCAGGTAAGATGATAACTGCGGAATATTTCCTAAAACAGATATGTGTATTATAATTTGCAGAATAATTTATTCTTGTCTGTTAAATTAAAAATAAAGTTGCCTGAATTTTGTTGAATTCAGTATTATCTGAAAGCAAAGTAATCACATTATATATGTTTTAAAATGTTGTGGAGCTGAACTGAATTCATGTTGATTGATCAAAGTGCTTATACAATGAATACTATTTTTTTCTGTTAAAAGAAAATATTTTCTTTTCATTATTTTGTATTTGTTTTTGTTCATTTTTAGATGATCAACTGAATTCCAGAAAATAAAAATCTAATCAACCTTCTGTTAAAGTTTACCCAGTCAGAGAAATAAGTATTTATATGATTTTTAGGTTTCCTTTCTGACATATTGTCCAACTTAGTGTATCTGATCATGCTTCAAGTAGCATATTGTGAATGATCATTTCATATCAATTGTATTCGAAGGATACATCTGCAAGGCAAAAAAAAACAAAGTGAAGAACCATTAAAGAAAAAGAAAGTAATAAGCTATACTAATTAGACTAGGAGTTGGGTAAATTTTCGTTTGTTTGCTTTTTAAAATTGCTTTTCCATTATCATTGAATTCAAACAACTGAAAAAAAAATCTTCACTATGAAAATCCCAAGAAATGTTGATGTTTGTGTTGACTATAAGAATCTACATAGATTTTAGCAATTTCGCTAATGAAATATTAATGGTTTATTTTGTTGAAGAGGCCCCTTAGGATAGTGCTAAAAGAAGACAGTATGCATTGTAGACAGGAGAAGATTTTTCACTTGATAACTGATTTGAACTTTTTATCTGGTAGCTTGTAGCAATGATAGTTTTTAATGTCACTTAAATACTGCTGATATTTGTTCCTTTGAAGTTTAGCTGTTTGTACCTAATAGCAATATGAAGTGTGATGAAAAAAAGTGACTCTATTAATAAAACTTTTGTTTGTTGAAATCAAAAGATACTATTATTCTTCCCTTCAAAATCGTCTCCGCTGTAGTTCAATGCACTTCTGCATTCCTCTCTTCCACGCCTCCTCGATGGCCTTCAGGAAGCTGGTCACATACATCATAATGTCTTTCACAGGCTCAAAAAGTGTTCCTTTTGAGGACACTATTCAGTTAATGGAAGAGCCATGGTGCTAGATCAGGTACAAAGGATGTTCATGAGTTGCAATCTGATCATCAGCTGGGAACTGATAGATGCTAAGGGTCATGTGTGCTAGGCCATTGTCATGATGCGGGATCCTCTCCTATTTCTGCCACTAGTTGCTCCGCAGGTGTCAGATATGTGCAATCAGGCTAGTTTGCACTTCTCTGTTGAAATGTTGGCTCTTAGTTTGACTTTCCTGTAGAAATTCCTGGTGCACATTGTGTTACAATGTCCCTAAAAAAAGTCATAGTAATCAAAAAAGAAAAAAAGAAAAAAAAATAGACGAGGATTGGAGAACCCCATGGCCAATCCAGAAAATGTTATTCTCATAAACTGCCCCTTTACCATTTGTAACTATTACAGTTTTGTATTTTTTGTTCCGTATGGGCAGATAAGCAAGTAGAACATTACCCATTTTCACAATTGCTCCTAATTTTCCCTGCAAAAATGCTTAATTATTCCTCTATCAAGTTTTCCTTTTTGTTCGAAATATACATAGAATTCATAATACAAAAGGCTGCCTCATCAATGTGTACTAATATTCTTATTATAGTTACAGGGTATTAATTAGGCTAATGTTGCATTGTCTAATATAAATCTGAATAAAAAATCTTTGATAAACCTCGATCTTCCATGAAACATTTTTTATACAATCAATGGAAATTCTTTGACACTAATTGTTTTTAAAAAAAATAATCAGCCTTAAGTGCATGCATGTATTTAATTACGTGTTACATGCTTTTTTCATGCTTATTCAAGTTTCCAACTTGAATAAAATCAAATGATTTAGTGTAGCATTAAAAATCCACAACTGCTGATAACTATCATTGAAATATCATAGGTATACAATATTTGCAATAGCTAAACAACATTTGATGATATTGTGTGTGAGAACATCAAAGAATTTGAGATGACTGTAACTGAAGCCATGGAAGATGCTGTGCAACAGCTTGAATCTCAGGACAAATGTGTTTTCGGCTTTTTAGGCTATGTATTCTAACTACTATATTGTTGAAATCCTTTTTTTTTTTAACCTTTTTTTTTAGTACTAAAAATTTACAACACTTCTGATAACTGCCATTTCAGGCGTGACAATGCTGTGTCCTTGAGATACGTTTGCTTAACAGTATGTTAACTATTATGCATATCAACTACTGCAATATTGTCAATACTATTTCATACTTATTCTAGTTATTTCGTATTAATACCAATCACACTGCTGATAATGGTTAAAATAGTGTGCTTTTAGCATTTGGTATTTCAACTACTAGTATTCGTGTTATCCCCCACAGTTCTTACTATTGTATGATTTAGTACTAAAAATTCACAACACTCCTGATCAATGTCATTTCCGAGGTGACAATGCTGTGTTTCTGGCGTTTGTGGTATTTTGTTAAAAGCCTTCAGAGTGTTACATTCTGAGCTTAAAATGCTTATTCAAGTTAGTTCACACATTTTTTTACTATTGTATAATTTATTTATTACTCAAATTTTACAACACATGATAATTGTCATTTTGAAGATGAGAATGCTGTGTTTTCGGCTTTTGAAGGATGTTGAACTACTATATATTCCAAATACACATAACTGATGGAAGCTTTCAAAGCATTCCAATAGTTCCCGTAGTTTTCACTGTTGTATAATGCAGTACTAACACTGCTGATAACTGTCATTCCAGTGACGAGAATGCTGTGTTTTCAGCTTTTGATGCTTCTTGGAGAACAGTATATTGAATTACTACTTATATGTAATTGTTGAAAGCCTTCAAAGTGTTGCATTCCAAGCTTTAAATACTTTCAAGTTATTCCTCACTGTTTTTCACTATTGTATGATGTAGTACTGAAATTTTACAACACTTCTGATCCATCCTTTCAAAGGTGACAATGATCTTTTGAGGTATGTTTGCTGAATAATATGCATTTCAAGTACTGAATGCTTTCTCTGTGCTTGTTAAATAGTTCCGTCAGTTTTTACTATTGTATCAAGTAGAACAGATGATTACACATCTGATAACTGTCAGTTGAGAATGCTGTTTTGTTCGGCTTTTGAGGCTTGTTTGGAAAAGAGTAAATTACATATGATTGTTTAAAGCCTCCTAACTTTCAAACTAAATGCTTTCTTCATGCTTATTCGAGTCACTGTCATTTCAGAGTTGAGAATGCCGTGATTTTGGCTTATATGATAGTATCAAAAATTTACAACACTGGTGATAACTGCCATTTCAGTGGTGGGAATAGTGTGTTTTCGGCTTTGTGTATTAACTACGGTTATAATTGTTGAAAGCGTTACATATTGAGTTTTAAATGCTTTTTTTTTTGCCTATTCGAGTTCACTATTGGATGATTTATGATCATTTCTGTGTTGTATTTTTTTTTTTTTTGGCGTTTGTGGTATTTTTGCTGATTTTTATTTTATGCATTTCAACAAACTGCAGCTTTAAATACTTTCTTTATGCTTATTCAAGGTATTTCCTACTGTATGATGCAGTACTAGGAATTTACACTTCATTTCAGAGTTGAGAATGCTGTGTTTTGGCTTTTGAGGCTTGTTTGGAGAAGATTATGTATTTAAACTACCGTATATATAACTTCAAAGCATTACATCTCTGAGGTGAAAATGCTGTGTTTTCGGCTTTTGCAGTATATTATTTCAACTACTGTGCATAGTTTTTTTATAGCATTACATTCCAAGCTTTAAATGCTTGTTTTACGCTTATTCGAGTTAGTTTTTACAGTTTTCAGTTTTTTTTTATTTAAAATTTTTTTTTTTTTTATTTGTAAAAACTTTGCAAGGAATTAAGTTTTAAATCCGTGTATTTTGCAGTGTGAAAAATAAAGAAACAATGTTATATTTTCGTGTTGAATATTATATTCTAAATAGATCTTTTGATATAATAATGCTATCTTTATTCGATAACTCCATGACACTATGCCTAGTGAAAAGTGCACAATTTATATTTTTTGACAAATTCTTGCCCTGCCATTCCCTCAAAGCATTTCATGTATACTGGGTGTCCCAAAAGAAACATTGATGCCAGTTCTGAGGAACTATTTACTGCAGTGTTCAGTTCGCCAAAAGTTACAAGACTCTCGAGATGCAAAAAAAAAAATTAATTACGAGTAAAATTCAAGAATTTTGCGAATCAAGTGAATGGAGAAGTTTCTTTTTCCCATCTCACTCATTCATGATCACAAAAGCAATATTGTTTATTCAGAAGTGTGTTATTTGCACACAAAATGTTAGCATTTCTAAGAGGTTGCCTATCGGGAAATTAGTAAGTTTGTTAGGTCGAGTTTTTCAAAAGTATTGGACGAGTGAATAAGGCCACAACCTCCCGACTCCAATCTTTAAGTATAGCTCTGGTTAGTTTTCCAATATTTTGATAATACTACTAGAAAGGCACAAGTTGCTGTTGAAAGACCTGGTGTGAATTCCACTCTAGTTGTTCCTTAAATATTTTGTATTAGATATATTGATTACTGAAAACTAAGTGTAAATTTGACATCTTTATATCTTTATATCATGTTTATATATTTATTTAGCAATTTAAATGTGCAATTTTTATTTGACAAAGAATACTATGTCCTAGGTGAAATCGTCGTCTGATCTCAAGGAACTGCCAATAATCAGATAATGGTTTCAAATTGCTAATCAAAGAAATCGAAAGATAGGTATTTTCACATACAATCAGGATGTGAAAGTTAACCACGCAGTTTTGGTAATATATCCATAGAATATAGGATGATTCAGAGGGTACTTTGTAAATCTTTATTTAAGGGTTTGGTATACGAGTACAAGGTAATTTTATATAATGCTGTTCAGGTCATTTATTCGTGGAATCCAGGAGGTACGGTATGAATTCTTCACCAAAGACTTGAAAACTATTATACTTAGATGAAATTTCAAGCATAATGTACTGGTAAAAACAAAAACTGTAGCTGTCATTTTGATTTTAAAATGACCACCGTAAAGCTCTAAACCGCAGCAATATTGTTGAAATTACAGCCAGAATTGTCCAAGATGGGAGAAAAGTGTAAAAACTCACGTACAAGTAATTTTTTTAAATGACTTACCTAATCTGACAAAAATTGCAGCTGCCATCATAATTTTAAAATGGCTGCCATTGAAAAAACAAAATTGATAACTTGAATTTCATCTACAAAAGTTTAAAATATGGGAAAATGACTAAAACTTGCGTACTGGTAGATTTTCTATGCTCTTTCAAAAATGAGGATGCAAAAATTTACAATTCAGATTAATCGAAATTTTAGCCGGACTTTTTCAAAATGCAAAAAAGACTTGAAAACTTGTATACTGGTGGAATTTCCCATGCTCTTCAAAATAAGAAGAGGACATGCATAATCTGACAAAAAATTTGACTATCATCCTTACTTGGCCACCATTGAAAAAATGAAATTCGCAATATAGTTCAATTGAAATTTCAGCGGGAATTTTTCAAGATATGAAATAGACTTGAAAACTTTGATACTTTATACAAAACCAGTTACACAAGATCTGATCAAAATTGTGGCTAATGCCTACCATGGAAAAAAATCGCAATATAGTTCAGTAGAATACTTGAAATTTTGTCTCTTCACGTCGAAAGGTCACCAGTTATAATAATAATGGTTCTTATATTCTGTGAGGATAAGTAATAAATGGCTGTTTGTTGTGTGCTGCAAGAATTAAGCACGCAGTGTGGTTGTTTTCAGTGTACAAACCATGGGGAGTTCGCACGGTAGGGCAAGGAAATGAAAATTGTGCCGGCAATCAAGTCAATGTGGGCAGCGACCGCAGAATGGGTACGATGCAGAATACAAGTAAACACCAACAAAGAAAGCAGAAAATGTTCCACACAAAACCAAACCCTTTAAACATACCAAAAGAGCACGCTCGATCTTTCAACCTCGAACTGAAAAACAAGACGACACCAACATCAACGAACTGAACAACAATGATATCATCTATAATAGAAGTCACCACTATATTTGAATCAATGAGCACATAACCCATTTGTAAAATCTCAGACGAAACCAGACATTTTTTGGAAAAACGCAGAAACCTCAAGCCATCGACAACGACGAGAGAAAATTGAAGAGGCCGAACTGAATAAATTAATCAAGAAAAAACAGTCATTGAATCAACTCTTGAAAGAGGTCAGGACAAAAGCAAATAACTAGCATACTCGAGGAAAATGGAAACCTAACAACAGACAGAGACAGGATTGTCGAACGTACCAAAGAATTCTACCAAAAACTTTATTTGTCCCAACAAGGACTACAAAACAATGAGCAAGATACGCAATCAACTCGAGGACTTCCCAAAAGTAATCCTGTGGGAGGTGAAACAAACCATTAAACAGACGAAGAAAGGAACGACCCCTATACCAGACAACATTACTATCGACCTACTCTGAAAAGCGGGTAAAATCATCACTAGGAAACTTGGCCGTCCTTTTCAACTAAGAGTAAAATCCTAAATGTTTGCAACACTGCAATCATGATGCTTTTATATAAAAAGGAGACCCAACCTACTCAACTGCATATACAAACTTTTCACAAAAATCATCACCAACCGAATCACAAAATCACGACGAAAACCAACCACGAGAGCAAGCTAGCTTTAGAAGCTACTCAACCACCTGCATTCGATAAATCAAGGCGTAGTAAGTCAGCTGAATAGGAGTCGAACTGAGCTGAACTCAGACCAGACTCCCTGGTGAAAAGCTCCTGGAAATTTGCTCGAAATACATTGCAGATACCTTCGTCTGTGGTCACAAGTTGTTCGTCCGGTGACGTGAAATTGGCGATATGCCGGCTTGACGCACTCTGAATTTCTTCTGCTCGCAGTTCAGCGGCCAGGTTCGTTGCCACAGAGGACATTCTTTTTAATCTAGCTCTAACTACCAGCACTTGATCCTTCTTAACAAGCAAGGAGGCCAGTTTTACTTCACTAGAGTCCCTTCTATCCACCGCCCGCTCTATTTGGGATTCTTTTGCGCTGCTATATTCGGCAGCAAAAGACCTAATCTTATTTTTTAGAGGCCCCCAGAATTCATTTCCTAAGATGGTTAGTGTTAGCTGGTCCCAAAAATCCTCTGCATCAATTAGGGATTTGTTGAATTTCCAGTAACCAGATTTGAAGGGCTTCCATGTACCTAAATTTATTCGGCCCCTCACTAATCTATGATCCGAATAAAGGACGCTTTGAAAACTTGGACATTATAACAGCTTAACGTCAACTCCCATAATTAAATCGATGTAACTGTTGCACCGTAATCAGGATGTTCATTTTGGAATTTGTTGACAAAGTCTAGCCTGTCGACCAATTCTTGAAATGGAATCACGTCTGTGTTGTTAGTCCCTCTATTTACCCCTGTTTTTCATGTCGGGATCAAGGATGGCATTCCAATCACCCGCTAAAACTACCTGCCTTGACGAAACTATGAACGATCCGCAAAAGGAAGTCGACTCGCTCAACCTGGCTGTTGAGCTCATAAACGGAAGGCATCCCCTCTTATGGTAACGTTGACAACGCACAATCTGCCCGTCGAGTTGGCATACACAAGGGAGCACGTTGCGTTTAAGGCATGGCTTATTAGCCCAGAGACGCCCTTTGTATGACTATCAAAGTATGCTGAAAAGAGATGGAAATCCTGAGCGAGCACACTATAATGATATCACTCAGAATACAACACATTCACTTCGAGGCGCCGAAGAGCGCGAAAGAGCATAGCTCTTTCCGAATCACTCCTCAGTCCCCGGCCATTCAAACTTGCTAAATAGAGTGCCATCTATTAGTTCACTGGCGTTGGGGACCGAAAACAAACATGTCGTATGGCATCTGTGCCCATCTCAGTCTTGATGGCACCGTCATAAGACCCACCACTGACGTACATGGGGAATATTAGTTTGGCTGTCCTACAGAGGGAGGGATGTATGTATATTAGGACCCTGAACAGGAGTTTTTCGGTTTGTGGAGTTCAGGGTGGTGCCAGACAGCCAGTAGGGTAGACATGTTGAAGCCTGTCTACACCCGTCGTGAACTGTCGCTGAACTGCAGCTTTTTTTTTTAAGGCCCGGGAAAATGGTGGGAATCTCCACGTCTCGCCTACCAACGTAGCGGAAGTTAAGGAGGACCCAAAGTTCCCTAGGGAACTGCTGGACCTTTGCCTTTTCAACTGTTTCCGGATCCACACGACAGACGTGAACCCGTCTCTAGTGTATTTTTTTTTAATTGGCTCACCGGTGTCGCCCCCAGCTGGGCTTCCCGGCCTCTTCTGAGAGGCTGACAGTGTTGGTGTTGGCAGGGCGGCGGCGGTAACGATTGTGGCAGTCCTGGTGGAAGAGGAGATGTATTTTTTGTTGTGGGCTGGGAAAAAAAAATTGGGGGGGGGGGGTTGTTAATGACTGTAATTCAATTTTGATGGAGCCTTATTTAGGGGAGGGCTTCTCAAAATCCTCGGTGAATGAGGAGTGGTTGGAGGGGTAACTGTCTCCGCTGGCTGTCTTGACTTCAATTTGGTCAGGAGTGCCGCCGCCCTTTCTTTTTTCCCCGACCCGGACTAGCATACTCTCCCAGCCTTAGTCTTTTTAGCATATGACTGCAAGGTCTCTCCCTTGGGTCAATCGGTGCTGCCAAGTTTGGGAATATATGGAGACCGACGCGCCGCTATTTGGGCCTTCCTCTCACTTGCATTCACCCTCCGACCCCGGCTTAGGCGAGGGGAGACTCGAGTCTTTCCCGGTAGTCGCATGGATTTTTTCAATCTGGGTAGCGGGTGAATCTTGTGTTTGGGCGCCCAGCTCATTTTTACAGATAGCAGTGAAGTGACCTCTATCGCCTCCTACCTTCAACGATAAATGGCTAGGAAAGCTTTTTATAGATCGAAACGCCATTCCCCGCGCATGACCTCAGCAGCAACTGAGACAATTTCCCCATATTTCATCTTAGATGAACCCCAATATGTTCCCCGGGGACAAATTAAAGGACCTCATGCACTACTACCCTAGTCATCCGGCTTACTCCACACGAAGGTAGTGATCCCTCGTCTGGAGTTCTTTTTGCATGAGAGCGATGCAGTGCTCTTCAGTGGGTAGTAAGTAGTACGTCCCACGAGGCAAAACCGTTGCTTTTCACTTGTTCTGCCTTTATTCCCAAACTTGTTAGAGATTTCATCACTACGTCTTTTGTTGACCTGACAATGTTGTCTTGTTTTTTGTTGATCAAAAAGACTGACACCAATTTTTTCGATGTCCTTCGATTCTGCAAGGTTTGGCATCTCCTAAGGAAATCTGTCAGTTTTATCTTGTTTATTACGGGGGAGGGATGATGATGATGATGATGATGATGATGATGATGATGATGATGATGACGAAGTCGATGACGATGACGATGACGATGATGATGATGAAAGAGGGAGGGTGATAGATGTATGGAGAGTATGCGAGCCGAGTTTGATTGTGGACGCAGAGATTAAGCAGAGAGAAGATGAGTATTCAGATGAACAAATAAAACATATATTCAATGCATAAACAATTATGACGATACAGGGCTGGAGTGGGAGAGCATATGATGAAAACAAAAATACGATCGTGTTAAGAGAAGAGGAGAGAAGATAAATTCTAAGCGAAAGATGGAAAATTTGTGCTGTGATAGTTGTAGTTGTATGTTTGGAGCGAAGGTGTCTGAACTGTGAATCCATGAGATTTGGAGTACACCAAGAAATGGTTATGGAGATCGGATATTAGCGCATATGCCTGACTGCCAAGTTGTGCGCGATGTATTTGGGAACGGGTATGAGCAACTCGGGGGCCATTCTCAGACGCTGGAGAACATGGGGTTTAGTCCATGTGCACTTACTTCTTAAGAAGAATCTAAAAACAGATCGTCGTGATTTGCTGTTTTATTCATGATAGACGTGTACACGCATGGGCAATGTTTAGTACAGTGATTGGTCACGGTGGAAAAACGGTAAAGTTCGGATCAGCTGAGAGGCCGGCGAAATGATAATAATCCTAGGATGATGAGGGGGAGGAGAGGGGGGAAAGAACGATGGATCATGTGTGTTCAGGGTTTTTATTGTAACGATCTAGCTGAAAGAAGGGTTTCGAATTTAATTCTTAACTAGAAGTATTGTGGACGCCATAAAACACAAGGTCGAGCAAGTAATATACTATATCACATAAGAAAATCAATTAATATACTATATCACATAAGAAAATCAATAAATCATGCCATACAACCATGTAAAAATATAACAAATCAAATTAGCTCATTGACAAGTTCACAAAATATTGTTGAACCAATATGTGAGTACTTCTTTACAGTGAATTAAAAGAAAAAGCAGGTTGAATACATATTCATTTGAATCTGTACAACAAAATAATCTTCCTGTTTGAACATCAGATTTCTAGTAACAATGGAGATTACATTACACTATCTTACTTGTCACTAATGACTAACACAGTCACTAAATCACAATTGTTGACGTCATTATCATACTCATCGACAATGCAAAAGGAAGTCTTATCAAAATAGTGTTTTGATTCAAATTGCTGTAGAATCAGCACGTTTTTCCTCCTAATTTGAAGAGAAAACGGGTATTTTACCCTGCATAAGCCAAGAATTTCCAAGCTAGTTTTCAGATTTTGGTCATGAATGAAACAGTTCTTCTAGCTCTTCTGAATACCCATTAGTATTCAGAAGAGCTAGAAGAACTGTTTCATTTTCATTGTCTGATGTCGTATAGATTTTACACAGATCCTCCCTACCTTGTTACAAAAAAAATGTGTAGGTAATATTTGTTGCGAGGAAGTACATTTAAAATTAATTCTTCCCATACAGTTCGTTGAATTGCAATGGATAAGTACAGAACAAATAGAGCAGGAGGCGAAATTTCTCAGTATGTCGCTTTTGGGGTTTTCTTCTCTGTATAAAGACCCGGAGTGGTAACTAACTACGATTCTTGAGTCTCCCTCTCGTAGTGAAAAGTTACCACTAATATGCCTGGTATAGCCAACTAATAACTCGAAATCAAACAGTGATCACGAATAATTTATATTTCAATTTATAAAAATGACAGCAGTAAACCCCGTATATGTCAGAGATATCTACCGACGAAGCGGTTCTTTTACCAGGCTACAAAAAAGGGTAAGACAAGGATATACTCCAGAGCTTGCCTTGAAATGATCGTCCGAAATCTAGACTGGGAAAATGAAAATGAAGGCGAATATCTAAACAATCTCTGATTTGCAGACAAAATCGTTCTTTTTGCTAAGAACATTCATGACCTCTAAATTGCTAGGAATGAAACTGAAGAAAGCAAGGAAGTTGGTCTCAACATGAAGCAGTAAAACGAATGTCATGTACAATGAACAAGTAGAAGACAAAACAACAACCAAAATTGAAGATGTAGAACTGGAGAAAGTTGAGAACTACATCTACCTAGAACAACGAATTTCAGTGAAATTCTCAAAAGAAATTAAGCAAAGAATTGCTCTAGGATGGTAAGAAGGGTATACAACAAATGCACCTTTCTGATAGTCACCTATGGAGCTGAAACACCTAACCAAAAGATGCGAGAAAAGCCACAAACAGTACAAACAGGTCCGAGATATCATAAAATCCACGAAAAAAACTTAAATAGCAATGAGCTTGTCATGTGAGAATGTCAGAGAAGTGCTGGACTCACAATGTGGATTCCAAGAGATCATATACAAAACTGGGGCTGACAGATGGTGTGACGAACAAGATAGGTTCAGAGATTACTGGCTCCAAGAAGGTCTACGTCCTACAATGGATGCTAAAAGGATGATGATGATGATGATGATGATGATGATGATGATGATGATGATGATGATGATGATAATGATGATGATGATGATTGATGATGATGAGTCTTCATTGAAGGGATGTGCTTGGTGTAGGGATATCAGCTTCTCAACGTCAAGCTATAAAACACTAAGGAGGAGTTTTAGATCCCTGTGTTAAGTAATTTTGTTCCTTTGCCAGAGTCTCGCAGCTACTTTCCAAAGTAGCTGCGAGACTCTGGTGCACTGAAGCTCTGCTCTACTAAATATGATGAACCAATAAAGTACAGCTTGACTTTCTTCAACGATGCTGGGTAGCATTTTAGCACGCAAAAATCTTGATACGATTTTTTAAACTTTGGCTCAATGTGATTTTCTAGTGACACCAATTCTTCCTGCACCATCCTTGTTTCTTCGTTGCTGATATCCAGGAGTGAATTGATCACCCACTCTGGTATTTTGAGCAAAGAAAGAAAGATCCTGAAAGCTGTCCAGCTCATCCAGGAGTGCACAATACACTTGGAGGTCATCGTATCTGGTATGCTCTTCTCCTATTCAGAGAAGCTTGGTAACTAAAAGAGCTACTTTATATATGAATAACTGCAACTGGAACAGAAACAGAGTGAACCGATCTGACTTTGTAAAGGTTAAACCTTGGAATCGGTAAGTAACAGGTGAACTTTGTGAATACATCTGCCAAGTAAGCGATGTCATTCTCGATGCTTTTTTTAATTTCATCAATGAGATCAGAACTTTAGTTTTGGAAGAATTCAATAACTGTTTTAAAAAGTAAATAGAAACTTTCCTTTTGACAGCCAACAAACTTGTGTGTGTAACAAGAATCACACGATATCTTCATATTGCAGAGCCGTAGAAAAAAGGAATAAAAAGCATTTCATTTACCGCTGTGTTAACAATGATCTAGGTTTATTAATATTGATGTTGCCTATACATCCTCATTTCCTTCTCTAACAAGCAAAGAAAAAGGCAATGTGATGTTACCCCCTGCAACCTTTCTTGACTTTTAATTCATATCCAATTGGCATTTCTTCTTCTGGTCTCGGATGGGACCATTTTCTAAAATAAATAAATGTACTTGGTAGATGAAGAGTTTAGGAATATCCAACTTTTGTGATCTAGCAAAACGTGTTATATCCAAGTGAAACATTTTCTTACCAAGCTGAATTTCTTCACTATTGTACCTGATAAAATTTTCATGCGTATTTTAATAAACTGATCAGTAAGAAAAATGTGCATTCATATAAATGTATTATTGTTTTGAATGACCAGAGATATCTGTTTCTGAACTACAAATTATACAATAATTCATTTTAAATTCGATATTATTGCACTCAGAATCTGAATAATATAAAAGAAATAAATGTTGTTTTTTTCCCATTGTATCACCAACATGACAACACAATCTCATGTGATTCACTTTCAAATTTTAGTTAGTGGAATATTAAATCTATTGTCTTAGAAAGTTCTGGAATCTGTGGTTTGATCATCTTCAATTAGGAAGTGCACGGAGGGAACTCAAAATGGAGAGAATTTTCCAATATTTGATCAGAGACATTTGTCCAGGTCCTGGCCAATACCCGTACACCGTCAGTTAAATGCCGACTCAGATCTTGAATGAGTAATGCGAATTTCAAAAGATTAACTTTGTTTTTAGGTGAAAATAATTGATCCCTCTACTGGTGAAAAGCAAGGAGTCTCGCACCTGCAACTCCAAGCTCTATTCATAGGAAATTTCAGACATGAATATCAATGAGCAAAATGTCATCTCATTTCATCATGGAAAATTATAATTCGGATTTTAAAATTACATCATTTTATCTTCACCTAACCATTTTATCTCAATTCTCAGCTCCAAAAAATGCACCTGTGCTGTTGGAAAAAACAAAAATAAATCAATGGCAACTAGTCCTAGCTTTGTAGAAGAGCCTAATAGGAATTTTCGAGATGACAAATGAAACCAATCGAACAATAGTGAATAAGGATATCTTCACCGTATTATAACAGTTGCTGGTTTATTGCAATTTAAATTACGGAATTTTGTAATAAATATTTAAGATAGAACAACTTGAATACATGCCTTTATAATGACAGAAATCAAGTCAGTTGAACATTTCTTTTAAAATTCAAATTCATATTCATCAATTCTAAAGAGATTTTTGATGACGTGATATATTCTCTCCTCAATCCTCAGAGATGAAAATTTGAGGCGATAAAAGAATTGGAGATAAAATGAGTTCTTTAAAAAGGAAGGAGAAACATTCATTTTAACAAATCCCTTGATACCTTGAAAGGTGGTGTTTTCATTTGTGCATCTTTTGATGTAGTATGGTTAAGGTACTTTTTTTTCAATAGAGAGTTGAATGGAAATGATTCTCTCTCGTCATTGGTTGATAATATCACTATGATTATTTTCCACATATATTGAGAAAAATCAAAAGGGAATTTTTTTTTTCAACTCAAGGTTCAGAATTGAAAGGGAATTCCTTCTTTTCGCTTTCAGGGGTGAAAATGGATGCGAAATGCCTTGTCACCACACTTTTAGGAGTTCATATTGAGAGAGGGAGATTTTTTTTCACTCAGGAGTTAAAATCGAAGGGATTTCTTTTACTATGGGGGTCAAAAAGGGGAAGAAATTTTATTTTCAGTTTTAGGAGTCAAAACTGAAGTGGGAGGGGATTTCTAACTTTTAAGGGTCAACTTTCAGAGTGGGGAGGGCTCTCAGTGGTTGAATCTAGGGGAATAGATATTTTCCTCACTTTTAGGGGTCAAAATCCAAGGGAATTTTATTTTTACTATGAAGTGTCCAAATGGGATAGAGGGAGAGTTCCTTGGTTAAAAGTGTGTTGTTTTCAACACACTGTTGTCTACATACTTATGCGTATATGATGGCAGCCTTCACTTCAGCCAAGCAGAAAACGTAGGACTACTACTCTACTCCAAGTAAGAAGAGTGGAAACACTTCATTGCTTGACTTGTTGATGCAATGGGTTTAAAGACACGTTTTTTTAGTTGAGCACTATCACTTTGCAGTCATTTATATCAACAAAATCTATCAAATTATGAATCCATTTTCTCACATCTGATATTTTTGGTTTCTTCATCGATGTTTCTGCCTAGTCATTTTCTGCATCTTGATCCCAATGTCATTTGCTGTTTCTATCATAGTCAAGACCTGGTAACCTGAATCATCGTCACTGTCCTCCAGCCATGTCAAAACATCCTCTTTGGTGACATCATGTGCAGTGGAAATCAGTGACTCCCAATCCCTCAAGATCCAGCTCAACATCAACATTGAAAAGTCATTTTTCCCAGCTATTTGCCAGGGTAATAATTTCAACATCCTTCCATGAGGCAGCTAAGTTGTAAATATCGAACTTCAGATAACAATTCTTGTTTTGTAGTGTACGCAGTGTCTTTTCTCAAATCTTGCTTTTCTATTACAAGGTATCTCCGTCAATGGAGCTTCTTACATAAGTTGGATTATGCATGTGGTATTAGGTGGCCAAAACATGGCCATAATTCTCTCATCTTGACTAAATTTTTTGCATAAGGGTGATTAGGTGTCAAGCAGGGGCAAATGCTTCAGCAAAATGGCTCAACGTCATCTGTGACAGTTTTCATTGTCACCATGTAAGCCATAGCAATTATGAAATCTCCATGACAGCCATCACTGGCATTAAAATTATTCATCCACAAATATTTAGCTATATCATTTGTAACTTTGTGAAAATTAAATTTCACTGAATGTACGTGCACATACTGCTTCAAAGTTTCTATTTCTTACCACTTTTTTGTGTTTTGTACCAACCGCTGATGTAGAATCTAGAGTGTATTTCAGAGCATACTGCCATGGTTTGTCTTTTGCTTTATGCATTTTCAATGCTGTTTGTTTCTTTACATCAGATTATTCACAACACTGATGCACCACACTCCTATTTCTTTATCAACTCTATTTTCTGAGAAACTGATAATACCTAGTGTTTCTTTGATTTTGAAACCAAGTTATAACATACAAAAGCACAATAAATCTTGATATTATAAAGAGATCAAATTAGTACTTGTGAGAGTGTAAATAGAAATGGTGAAACTGGAAGGGTCTTATGGATCGAAAAATTGTACAGATGTTTCCTTAAAAGTTCCCAATTCAATTTCAACATCATAAAAAATTGTATGATTTGACACTGGATCATACATAATCAGACTAGATCGATGTGAAAACAGCTGTTGCTGGAAGCCATTTTTAAAATGGCTCCCATGGGTGTCATATAGAAAATTCATGATATCCGAATTATATCATATGCTTTTATCACAAAATGCACAATTGGCTTCAAATACATAACTATATAGGATGAATTTTTTATTCTTTACACAACTAAGTTTTTTGATATTCATATACAAACTATATTCATTTATTATTGTTCTGAGAAAAAGTATACATTGATATGATAAAAAGTAGTCATAAAATAATAAATAATGAATATTTCATACAGTCTGATATCTAAAAAGTATTCATTGCAAATTATATAAATGCTCTGCATCAAAAGATTTTATGGGATGTTCAAGACTATTTCCAGCAGTTGAAATATAAAAATGTTCTATGTATCAAGTTACAAATGAAAGATCATTTTCTTGTTATGATCTTTTTTCGCAATGTTTTGACTATGCCTACATTCATCAGTTTTAGAGAGCAAAAAAGTTATTTTGGCGGTTTGTAGCAAATATCAACTTCTTTTCCAGAAAGCGATCAGTGGATTGTTTTGAAAAATCATCCTTAATCAATTATAAAAGTAATTTTGTTTTTTTATGGATAATTTATCAGAAGACAATGAAAATGATTAAAGTTCCCATCTTACATAAATTTCTTTTTTTAAAAACTTGATTTGAAATTAATTTTCTGGTATTAATTTCTGCAATGATATGCATGCTGAACATAGAACTTTTTTCTCATGAATGATCATGCATTAATAAATGGTAGATTTGAAACTAATAACTAAAAATTTTCATATTTATTTGCATACATGTGCAATATAGAATCAGGTATAAGGTTAGTCCTTAATTTGAAGAGGATAAATCAAGGACATCAGCTCAGTAAATAATTACAATTACTTTCACTGCTATATACTTTGATTTCATAATGTTAACTATCAACTGACAAGATTATCAAGTCTAAAAGACTCATCTTCCCTCTTTGGTAATAATTCATTTTGAGTGAATTACTACAAAAAACTAATTTACCCTGGTTTTGAAATCAGATATATCACTGTTAGTCAAGAGGGAAAAACATCTATTTTAAAAACAGATGAAAAATAAGTTATTCTTAAAAACACCTTTTCTTTTCAAATTTCAAGATTCTAAAGCTGTACATCATCCATTCAGAGTTTTTGGTCATTCTGTAAGGAAATAGACACATATTACATAGATGTTTACTTGGGTTTCTTTCTATGTTGGTTACTTCATGCTATTTCAAACATATCCACCTCTATTCATATCATTTGCAACTAGGAATACCGAAATTGTTGTAAATTTTTGATACTATCATATAAGCCAAAATCACGGCATTCTCAACTCTGAAATGACAGTAACTCGAATAAGCATGAAGAAAGCATTTAGTTTGAAAGTTAGGAGGCTTTAAACAATCATATGTAATTTACTCTTTTCCAAACAAGCCTCAAAAGCCGAACAAAACAGCATTCTCAACTCTGCAATGACAGTTATCAGATGTGTAATCATCTGTTCTACTTAATACAATAGTAAAAACTGACGGAACTATTTCACAAGCATAGAGAAAGCATTCAGTACTTGAAATGCATATTATTCAGCAAACATACCTCAAATGATCATTGTCACCTTTGAAAGGACGGATCAGAAGTGTTGTAAAATTTCAGTACTACATCATACAATAGTGAAAAACAGTGAGGAATAACTTGAAAGTATTTAAAGCTTGGAATGCAACACTTTGAAGGCTTTCAACAATTACATATAAGTAGTAATTCAATATACTGTTCTCCAAGAAGCATCAAAAGCTGAAAACACAGCATTCTCGTCACTGGAATGACAGTTATCAGCAGTGTTAGTACTGCATTATACAACAGTGAAAACTACGGGAACTATTGGAATGCTTTGAAAGCTTCCATCAGTTATGTGTATTTGGAATATATAGTAGTTCAACATCCTTCAAAAGCCGAAAACACAGCATTCTCATCTTCAAAATGACAATTATCATAAGTGTTGTAAAATTTGAGTAATAAATAAATTACACAATAGTAAAAAAATGTGTGAACTAACTTGAATAAGCATTTTAAGCTCAG
The DNA here is from genome assembly GCA_963457665.1 of Thysanoteuthis rhombus. Classification (NCBI taxonomy): domain Eukaryota; kingdom Metazoa; phylum Mollusca; class Cephalopoda; order Oegopsida; family Thysanoteuthidae; genus Thysanoteuthis; species Thysanoteuthis major. The sequence goes on along the minus strand of CAUOPZ010000029.1, from coordinate 79,343 downwards.
AATGTAACACTCTGAAGGCTTTTAACAAAATACCACAAACGCCAGAAACACAGCATTGTCACCTCGGAAATGACATTGATCAGGAGTGTTGTGAATTTTTAGTACTAAATCATACAATAGTAAGAACTGTGGGGGATAACACGAATACTAGTAGTTGAAATACCAAATGCTAAAAGCACACTATTTTAACCATTATCAGCAGTGTGATTGGTATTAATACGAAATAACTAGAATAAGTATGAAATAGTATTGACAATATTGCAGTAGTTGATATGCATAATAGTTAACATACTGTTAAGCAAACGTATCTCAAGGACACAGCATTGTCACGCCTGAAATGGCAGTTATCAGAAGTGTTGTAAATTTTTAGTACTAAAAAAAAAGGTTAAAAAAAAAAAGGATTTCAACAATATAGTAGTTAGAATACATAGCCTAAAAAGCCGAAAACACATTTGTCCTGAGATTCAAGCTGTTGCACAGCATCTTCCATGGCTTCAGTTACAGTCATCTCAAATTCTTTGATGTTCTCACACACAATATCATCAAATGTTGTTTAGCTATTGCAAATATTGTATACCTATGATATTTCAATGATAGTTATCAGCAGTTGTGGATTTTTAATGCTACACTAAATCATTTGATTTTATTCAAGTTGGAAACTTGAATAAGCATGAAAAAAGCATGTAACACGTAATTAAATACATGCATGCACTTAAGGCTGATTATTTTTTTTAAAAACAATTAGTGTCAAAGAATTTCCATTGATTGTATAAAAAATGTTTCATGGAAGATCAAGGTTTATCAAAGATTTTTTATTCAGATTTATATTAGACAATGCAACATTAGCCTAATTAATACCCTGTAACTATAATAAGAATATTAGTACACATTGATGAGGCAGCCTTTTGTATTATGAATTCTATGTATATTTCGAACAAAAAGGAAAACTTGATAGAGGAATAATTAAGCATTTTTGCAGGGAAAATTAGGAGCAATTGTGAAAATGGGTAATGTTCTACTTGCTTATCTGCCCATACGGAACAAAAAATACAAAACTGTAATAGTTACAAATGGTAAAGGGGCAGTTTATGAGAATAACATTTTCTGGATTGGCCATGGGGTTCTCCAATCCTCGTCTATTTTTTTTCTTTTTTTCTTTTTTGATTACTATGACTTTTTTTAGGGACATTGTAACACAATGTGCACCAGGAATTTCTACAGGAAAGTCAAACTAAGAGCCAACATTTCAACAGAGAAGTGCAAACTAGCCTGATTGCACATATCTGACACCTGCGGAGCAACTAGTGGCAGAAATAGGAGAGGATCCCGCATCATGACAATGGCCTAGCACACATGACCCTTAGCATCTATCAGTTCCCAGCTGATGATCTGATTGCAACTCATGAACATCCTTTGTACCTGATCTAGCACCATGGCTCTTCCATTAACTGAATAGTGTCCTCAAAAGGAACACTTTTTGAGCCTGTGAAAGACATCATGATGTATGTGACCAGCTTCCTGAAGGCCATCGAGGAGGCGTGGAAGAGAGGAATGCAGAAGTTGAACTACAGCGGAGACGATTTTGAAGGGAAGAATAATAGTATCTTTTGATTTCAACAAACAAAAGTTTTATTAATAGAGTCACTTTTTTTCATCACACTTCATATTGCTATTAGGTACAAACAGCTAAACTTCAAAGGAACAAATATCAGCAGTATTTAAGTGACATTAAAAACTATCATTGCTACAAGCTACCAGATAAAAAGTTCAAATCAGTTATCAAGTGAAAAATCTTCTCCTGTCTACAATGCATACTGTCTTCTTTTAGCACTATCCTAAGGGGCCTCTTCAACAAAATAAACCATTAATATTTCATTAGCGAAATTGCTAAAATCTATGTAGATTCTTATAGTCAACACAAACATCAACATTTCTTGGGATTTTCATAGTGAAGATTTTTTTTTCAGTTGTTTGAATTCAATGATAATGGAAAAGCAATTTTAAAAAGCAAACAAACGAAAATTTACCCAACTCCTAGTCTAATTAGTATAGCTTATTACTTTCTTTTTCTTTAATGGTTCTTCACTTTGTTTTTTTTTGCCTTGCAGATGTATCCTTCGAATACAATTGATATGAAATGATCATTCACAATATGCTACTTGAAGCATGATCAGATACACTAAGTTGGACAATATGTCAGAAAGGAAACCTAAAAATCATATAAATACTTATTTCTCTGACTGGGTAAACTTTAACAGAAGGTTGATTAGATTTTTATTTTCTGGAATTCAGTTGATCATCTAAAAATGAACAAAAACAAATACAAAATAATGAAAAGAAAATATTTTCTTTTAACAGAAAAAAATAGTATTCATTGTATAAGCACTTTGATCAATCAACATGAATTCAGTTCAGCTCCACAGCATGCTCAACATTTTAAAACATATATAATGTGATTACCTTGCTTTCAGATAATACTGAATTCAACAAAATTCAGGCAACTTTATTTTTAATTTAACAGACAAGAATAAATTATTCTGCAAATTATAATACACATATCTGTTTTAGGAAATATTCCGCAGTTATCATCTTACTATATTCAAGCTGTTGCACAGCATCTTCCATGGCTTCAGTTACAGTCATCTCAAATTCTCATCAAATATCACAATATCATCAAATGTTGTTTGAGTAATACTCTTCAACATCTGTAAGAAGAAAAAAAAAAAAATTAGCACAAATTACACATACAGGTTCACCCATACCAAATTAGCTATTGCAGATATTGTATACCTATGATATTTGGTGCATTAGCCTCTTACAACCTTAAATATTAAACTGATTGAAAAAGTCTTTCTAAAGAGACTGTAGTCGATGATCAGACTCAAATATATGAAGTTGAAAATAACTCAAATTGCAAATTGTCCCTACTACCATGTTGAAAGATCAACTATGTGAGAAGTTATATTAGATGAACTCAAGAGATATTGGTACACTGAGTAAGTTATGTTTGCTTGATCAATTACTCCTGGAATACGAGTTAGTTAAACATGTGGCAAAATAGAACTTGTCTCTTCTATTTATGACATCACTGGTGTTTTCCATATTTCTTTTTAGCTTAATATCCAAAACGTCACTTCCTCTGACGACCCCTATAAAACCCCTGGACGCACATGGTCCAATGCTCACTAGCTCCAGCACGGAATAATTGTTTCTTCTTTTGTTGTTTCAGAAATTGCAAGCTGAATTTATTTCTTTGACAAAACAGGCGCTGAGCAGGAAGAACAGAGGAATTAGTATTCCGGACTGGCCTGTACCCCCAAAGTAACTAGTCTTGCAGGTTAGTGAACTTCTGTCTTGTGCTGCTACTTTGTCGTTTTCCTTCATGGCCGACGAGGCCAGCAGGGCTTTATTTGCTTCCCTCGACAAGGGGGAAGAAGGGGGAAAAAAGATCACCCCCCAAAAAAAGAAAGAAAAGTGAGAAGGCAAAAAAAAAAAACGAATGGCCGAAAAAAAAGATTTTGAAAAAAACGAAAGCTAAAAAAATGAAGAAAGTCAAAAAGAAAACCCTCCCGTCCATGAAGGAAAGGGGGAAAACACAGACTCGCCTATTTCGGCGGGACAGAAGGTTCAGACAAGTGGGGTCTCTCCTAACGTTTGGAATTCCCCTCCCGAAATTTCTATAGTCAATGTGGCGGAGTTCATCAGACGTTGCCAGTCGCACACCCACCTCGTCAAAGAACTGAAAGACATTGAGAAAAAAATGGTGTCCGTCTTTGTGGTCGACAAGAAGTTACACCGAATTGTCCGATCAACTAAAGACACAGTGATGAAATCACTGGCGAGCTTGGGGGTTAAGGCGAAACAAGTCGTCAAAGGCGACGGGTTTGCCATGTGGGACGTACTGTTACCGTCCGAACAAGACTGCACCGAGATCTCCAAACGAAGGAACATATCCTTCGCATAGAGTATCTCGGGCGGAGAAAGACCCGGGTAATTGCTAATGAGGTACCCAGCTTCGTTCTCGGTGAACATATCGGGGCATTTCTCATGAAATATGGATAAATTGTCTCGGTTGACTCCGAGGTGATGCGTAGGGAATGGCGTTTTGATCTCATGATCGTTCCTTGCCATTCCCAACTATTTGGACGTGGGTGGTCATAGAAAGCTGCCTCTTATTGTCAAAGGTAGGAGGCCAGTTTGCAGGATATGCGGGGAGGCTGGTCACCTCGCCGCTGTCTGCAAAAAGAAGCCGGCCACCCAAACGCAGGACCCTCCCCACTTAGTTTCTGATACCGCCAAAAAGGAGGCACTGCCATGACCGGAGAAATCCGGTCAGATGCCAGGAGACCTCCGAGTCGTCCTCTCTATCACCAAAAATGGTGACACAAAAAGAGGGGTCGGAGGGGGAGTGGCAGGTAGTGGGAAAAAGTGGGAAGAACGCCCAAATAGCGGTGCCTCAGTCACCACAGATCCTGAAGCAAGTCGACACCGACAGTCCCCGAGGAGAGACCCCGCAGTCTTATGCGGAGCGGGCTAAAATGGGAGGATATGCCAGTCTTGGTCGCGAAAAGAAAGAAATGGCGGCGGCGTTACTCTTAAAACTCAAGTCCAGGCAGTTAGCAGAGAGGGTTACCCCTCCACCCTCTCCTAAAACAATACACAGTCCTCCACCAAAACATTCACCCCCGAAAAAAACAGGAATGACAATCCTAAAGAAAAAATTTCCAAGCCCAAAACACACCAAAGAAACTCCAGACAATACCAGACTCGGCGCCTTCTCCCACTCCTCCATTACCGCCCACTCTACAACTTCCGCCGCCGCCCCCGCCCCCGCCGTCGTCCCCACCATCAACACCAACAACAACAACAACACCAACAACAACAACAACACCCACACAAACACCGACAACAACAATAACTCAGTCGGCCTCACAAAGAGACCGAGAAGCCCAGCCAGGGGAGACGCCGGCGAGCCTATAAAAAAAGAGAAGAAAGTTCGTCATAAACGAGGGGTCCACATCTGCCGTGTCGACCCGGACATATTGGACAAAACGAAATTACAGCAGCAGCAGGCCCTGAGGGATTTAAAGGTCCTCCTTAACTTCCGGTTCGTTGAACCCGGAAGACGTGATGTGGAGGACCCTGCCATGTTACCAGGGCTCAAAAAGCTGCTGACTGTGGTCCGGGTTGGAGACACCTCGCGGCAGGTGTGGGATATGCTGCGGGAGGCAAATAGTGCCTTCCAAATGTCCACACCGCTGGCTGTCTGGCATCATCCGGACCTCCAGCAGTTGAAAAAATTTTGCTCAGGGAGGGCTCCTGTTTTCATGCACCCCTCCCTTTATAGAGCAGTAAAATTAACGTTCCCTAGGCAAGTCGGCGGCGTGTCCCAGGATGGCTCCATCAAAACTGAGATGGGCACAGATCCTATGGGACCCGCCGTCGGTGTGCTATCGCCGGCTATATTTGTGTCCGGACTGCGACGCCAATAGATTGACAGATGGCACTCTATTTAGCTAGTGTGAATAGTCGTGGTCTCCGGAGTGAGTCGAGAAGAGCTAGACTCTGTCGTCTCCTTCGGCACCTCAACGTGAGTGTTTGTTGTATACAGCAGACTCACTTTATTTCGAGCGACAATGAGAGTGTGCTGTCTCGAGATTTTCGTCTCTTTTCAGCATGCTTTGATTGCCACTCCAGAGGTGTCTCTTGGCTAATAAGCCATTCCTTGGATACGATGTGTTCCCTTGTGTATGCAGACCCGGCGGGCAGATTGTGCGTCGTTTATGTTACCATGAAAGAGGAGGCTTTTCGTTTGATTGAGGTTTATGCGCCCAACAGCCAGGGCGAGCGAGCGGCAGATCGATCAGTTCGTTCTTCCGTCGAGACAGCTAGTGTTAGCGGGTGATTGGAATGCCGTCCTTGATCCCAACATAGATCGAGGGCTGAGTAGGGGAACTAACCACGGGGACGTGATTCCGTTTTGGGAGTTGATCGACAAGCTTGACCTGGTGGATTATTTCCGAAACTATATGGACTTGGACTGATAGTGGCACCCCAAGTACGGTGCAACATTCCAGTTACAACGATCGGGTTTTAGCTAAAAGAGTCGATCATAAGTTTTTGGAATGTCCAAGCTTCCATAGCGTCTCTTTTTCGCACCATAGATTAGTAAGGGTCCGAATGAACTTAGTCTGATTACTGGAAATTCAACACATCCCTCACGGATGTGGACGATTTTCGGGACCAGCTAACATTACTAATCCAGCGGGAATTGACGGAGGCTATCCTGGGTAATAAATTATGGGGGCACCTCAAAAAAAAAAATCAGGTCTTTTGCTCAACCTAAAGAGACTAGCGGCACAAAAGGCATCGGACAGAGCGGGCGGTAGAGGGTGGAGACTCTAGCCAGACAGATTTGGCCTCCTTGCATGCCAAGAAGGATAAAGCTCTAGTAGTTAGAGCTAGATTAAAAAGAATGTCCCCCGAGGCAACGAATATGGCCGCAGAACTGCGGCTAGAAGAAATTCGGAGTGCGTCAAGTCGGCATATCTCCAGCGTCACATCGCCGGACGGACGACTTGTGATCACAAACGAAGGTATTTGTGAGGTTTTTCGTGCAAACTTCCAGGAGCTATTCACCAGGGAGGCTGGTCTGAGTTCGGCTCAGTTCGACACCTATTTAGCTGACTTCCCTCGCCTTGAGGCGACTGAAGCAGCTGGGTGCGAGGGACCCATAACAGAGGATGAAATCCGGGAAGCGCTAAAGAGCACTGGAGAAGGAGAAGACACCGGGGATCGATGGTTTGCCTTACGAAGTGTATTTGAGGCTGTCGCTCATATTTGTCCATTTGCTGGCATTGATCTATAACCACTGGTTAAAGCAGGTGAGCATTCCCAGCCGGGTGGTGAAATTGCTATGCAAGGACAAAGATGGAGGGGACGGGGTAGATAACTTCAGGCCCATAACTCTGCTTAATACTGAGTTAAAGATTTTGGCCAAGGTCCTGTCGAACCGGCTGCAGACTGTGCTGGAGAGTCTGATTGGCCCCGAGCAGACTTGTTCTGTAAAGGGTCGGAGTATACAAGATAATCTGCACACGGTGCGCACGATCATTGAGAAAGTCGACAATGGAGCCGCGCTGATCAAATTAGATCAGTCCAAAGCGTTCGATAGGGTCGATCATCGTTTTCTCGAGTCTGTCTTTTCCGCGGCTGGCTTCGGTCAGATCTTTCGCTCTTGGATTCGTCTCTTGTATGCGTCCCCCAGCTCGGTGGTGGAGGTGAATGGAGTGAGGTCGAAAGCCTTTCGGTTCTCCAGATCAGTTCGTCAAGGTTGTCCACTTTCGCCGATGCTGTACATTCTTGCGCTGGAACCTTTCCTGCGCAAAGTAAAGGCAAATCCGGCCCTGCGCGGAATAACTTTGCCTGGCGGTCACTCGCCTACCGCCTACGTTGATGATGTAACCTTGCTTGTAACGAACATTGCCGAGATTAGGGAAGTCAGCGTAGAAATCCAAAGGTGACAGGGACCAAAACCATCTGCGACGAGGCTTGTTGCTGGACTCTTGGAGAGGTTGCCCTCTCCCTGGTACCTTTGCCTGGACGGACGGGCCGTGCAAGATACTCTGCGTCTGCTTCGGTCCCGACCTCCAGTTGGAGAAAAATTGTTTGGGGGTACTGGAAAAGGTAGAGAAAGCAGTTAATCTGTGGACTCGGAGAAAGCTCTCCGTCAAGGGTAGGGCCAAGGTGTGCGTTTCGCTCATCGACCCCCTCATCCTTTACCGACTATCAGTGCTCCCTCTTCCGTGTACCGACCAACTAAAGTTGGAAGCTGCCATGTTTCGACTCCTCTGGGGTCACAGGCAGCCAATGGTATCTCGCAAGATCTGTCAGCTCCAACCTGCAGAGGGCAGCCTAGGCATGCCGAACATCTAAGCTCGGCAACATACCTTACGCTTGACTTTCCTAGGTCGGATGTGCTCGCAAGAAGAGCAGAACGGCGAATTCTGGAAAGAAGACGCCAGGAAGGCTTTCCCAGCCTTAAGAAACGTGCATTCCGACGACGAGGCCCGCCGTTTACCGCGGGCGGAATGCTCTTTCTATAGAGAATGCTGACACCCTCTCCGAGTTTTGTCACGGATGAAAGAAGGCTTCAAGGACACCCGGTCGTTGTCAAGGAGGGCATTATATCGGGTAATAGTGAAGGGGTCCGTTCGAGACGAAATGATCGAGGGGCTCGGTTTGAAGAGTGCGGAGAGTCGCTCGATCTGGCCTTGGACGCCCGGTCTGAGGTGCCTCAATAACAACGAGGCGTCCCTCACCTGGCTAGTCATTCGGAATGCTCTCTGGGTCGGCAAACGGCTTTTTGCAGCGGGTCTGGTGGGTTCACCAGAGTGCATGCGCTGTGGTGAAATGGAGGAGTCCATTGAGCACGCCTTCTTTCACTGCAGTGTGATGCATCCGCTGTGCAAGCTGGTTGAAGGCTACATGGTCCGCATCGTCAGGGCACGTTTTTTTGCCTTTGATGCCAGTGTTGTCTGTAGCAATGTGTTCCCATCGTTAGAAAAGGATGCACATATAGTGCTAGTGTGCTTACTTGGCGTGATGCGAATGGTGATTTGGACGACGCGTCAGAAGGGGTTCCACGAAGGAGAGCATTTCACTCCCGAACAACTGATCGAATACTTTAGGTATCAACTTAGTTAAGATCAGGGTCGAGAGGGGAAGGCTCCCTTGGTCGGAATTCAACGGAAGGTGGGTGAAAGTTGCCCGATTGTGTCGAGTAAAAGGTGCTAATTTCGAATGGCATTTTAAATATTTTTTGGTAAGTAAGGATTTTGCAGTCCTAAAACAAACATGTCAACCCAGCTCAAGTTAGGCTTCAGTCCCCCTTTTTTTTTAGTCCCCATTTTTCGTTTCGACTCCCCTGCCACTCTAGATGACAGAAGGTAAAGTTCTCCAGAGGATGTTTGAGAGGAATTTTATTTTATTTTCTCTTTTTTTTATTTTATTCTATTTCTCTTCCCTCGAGATCCATTTTTCGTCTGGTTAATTTGCTGTTCTGCCATTTTAGGTCTTTTGTGGGGGGGGGGGTCACATACTAATTTCGTTTTCCCACTTTTTTTTTGTAAATATATATCAGTCATCGGGGTTCATAATTTTATTCCCCCCCACAAAAATTGTAAATATGGGCATAGCGTAGTTTCATCATAGAGAGAATCTGATTTTATGGTAAATGCAGTATGAGAGAGACCAGGAAAAATGTGTTGTTTTTGTGAATGTGTTGTTTTTGTGAATGGATGTATATAGTGAAATTGGGTCAGTGCATGAGACTAGCTAAGATAAGATTAGGAATAGAGTAGAACATTCCCCCTCAGACTCCATGTCAAATTTTTCTTTTCTTTTTAGAAAATAAATAACTCACTAGCTCCAGCACCCTAGCTGGGTACGCTTCTAGCCCCGGCCTCTGCAGCCGGCCATTCTCTCTTTCCTTCTCCCTGGCCCAATGCTCCTTGGCGCCAGGACCCATAGTTGGTCATGCCTCTGGCCACGGCCCTCGCGGCCGGCTACTCTTCCACTCTCCTTCCTTCTCTCATGTTCTATGTCTTTCATAGTATGGTCGTCTGAGAATAGCCTCCAAGTTAACCCACTTACTTGGCAGTAACCCGGTTTCCACGTATCTGGAAGCAATCCAACCATGCAGAATCCACGCGTTCAGACAACTCCGCTACAACTCCGACGTCAGCACTATCAAGACTCTTCTCCTAACATTACTTGTCACGATCGATCGTATTAACGTTACCCGTACATGTACCTCATCTTTATTCTCGTATTAAACGTACGTGTCTTTTCTGGCCATAATTCTTGTATGTGTTCATTCCTCTTTATTACAATGCGCGTCCAACTTCATACTTGGCGCGCATTCCATTCCCTTCTCTTCGTACAGCTTCCTTTCCTTGCACAGCTACCAGGGCCGGCACACTATACATCACACACAAGGATCTAAAATTCTCGTCTCTCAACAATCCATCGCTGTTCGGATTCAATCATAAATTCAACTCGCGAAAAAACCTAACCAAGACACAGAGCCGCGAATTGAGAACCATGCAACATGGGCTGGCCATGTTGTAAGAATGACAGAAAATCGATGTACATCGTGACTCACGACATGGATCCCCAGAGATCATATGCGCAACCGAGGCCGGCGGAGTATTAGATGAAGAGATGAGCTAGACAAGTTCAGAACCTACTGGCTCCGCGATGCCCACGATCCTTTCCTTCTCCACATCTACATGGCCACATGCGCGTTACAGTCAAATCACGAGGAGCAAATTCCTTGTCCCTCAAATATTTATCACGCTGTTCGTTTCAACTAAAGTCGTCACCACTAAAACTTGTGAACTATCTACGTGAATAAATTTGATAAAACCTTTGGATGAAAATTTGAAGGTGAATCTATAAACGAACACGCTTTCAAAATTCGAATTCAACTCTTGAAAATCGAGAACCTTCACTCCAACAACAAAGAAAAATTTCTCAACGATGACTTTTTCTACATCTTCATGCAAAAGTTTTCCAACAGAAATGGCTTAAAAAATTATTCACTAATTTCATTACAAAATTTCAGGAAATCAACACAAGAACAGTTTCTGACGTGCAGTCGTTAGCGGGAGGTGACTAAAACGACAACATCCTACAGCACATGTCTTAGAGAGAATTCCCACAGAAATCCAGCCGATTTTAGCTTTTATAGATCTGAATTTACCACTAGATAAAATGACCGAAATGGTGGACTGAATTATGGACAGAACTAACACGGTGTTCCCTACCGACTCAAGTACCAATGAGCCTAATAGCAGCAGAATCATCGACCTTGTTGATAGCCTTGTGAAGCAAGTAGATTCACAAGGAAACAAGGTTGACAAACTTCCTACTCGACCAACACGTGGCCGCTGGAAAGAACGGCCCAAGTCGAAATCGTGGTCGAGATCGAGACACAAGCACCTTGTCTGTCGGTAGCACAAGTTTGTTTGGGAAGCAGGCGAGAAACTGTATACTTCCCTGTACCTTTTGTGCTGTTCAGGGAAACTAACACATCGGCAGAATACGACGACTGATTCTAATGGCCATAATCCCCCTACTAGAAAGGAAGGTCGTCTGCTACACATTCAAAACATGGAAACCGGACTCAATTTTTCAATTGATAGCGGCGCACAAATTTCGTTGATACCCATCACCCTAAAAGATAGAGATAGGGGCCCGGAGAAATTAACACTACGAGCTGTCAATGGCTCTCTGATGCGTGAATTCGGTCAGAGATGTGTAAACGTCACTCTCGGCCATCGTAGAAAATTCAGATGGGTTTTCACCATCACCGAAGTTGCTACACCTATATTAGAGGCAGATTTCTTACAGCGCTTCGGACTACTAATAGACTTGACAGACAGACGGCTCATAGACCCTGTAATAAGTCTCAAGATAGAAGGTTTCCTGTAGGCCACAGAAAAATTAAGTCCCTCTATAGCTAGCTCTAGAATCAACCCTAAGTACCTAGAACTAATCAGTAAATACCCCGAAATTTGCAAGCCCTTGTTCAATTGTCTCTCGACATAACTCACCACATCATAACGATAGGTCCTCCTGTCCATGCGTACTCACAATGCTTATGACCCAAAAAGCTAAAAGCTGCTTGAGTTTGGCATCATTCGGCCATCACAAAGTAGTTGGGCTTCACCACTCCACATGGTTCAAAAAAATGGCTGCACTTGGCGCGCATGCGGTGATTATCGTGCCCTAAATTTTGTTACTCAGCCGTTGGTTGCTACTTCATCACATACAACAAGTTTTTGAGCGTTATGGGGTTATCATTAATCCGATAAAGTGTCAATTCGAAAAATCTGAAATAGATCTCTTAGGACACAGGATTAGTGCTACTGGTGTTTCTTCCCTCCTCCTGACACCATGAAGAAATTACGCCAATTTTGGGGAATGTTCAACCAAATTGTGCGAACATTCTACAACCATTGACTGATACTTTGACTGACATTACACTGTCTGACGAGGCATTAAAAGCCTTTGACAAAATAAAGAACGAGTTAGTCAATGCCACTAATTTATCTTTCATCCTGCTCAACACAGAGTTGTGACTCACTCGCAATACCTCGGATCGTGCCGTGGGTGGTGTGTTACAGCAGATGGTTAGAAGTTCATGGCAACCAATATCCTTTTTCTCCAAAAAGTTGTTCTGCCACCGAATCGCGCTACAGAACTTTCAAAAGAGAGCTGTATGCTGCATATTCCTCTGTACGTCACTTTCGTCATCTGCTTGCTTATATTCTAACCGACCACAAACCACTCCTCGGTGCTTTCCGGGCTAAAACAGACAGACACTCACCTCGAGAAATTCGGCATTTGGATTTCCTCCTCCAATACACCGCTGATATTCACCACATAAAAGGCGAAGCCAACATCACTGCTGATGCTCTCTCTCGTTGCATTAACGCCTTTGTGTTGGATCCTGCAATTGATGTAGAAGCCATAGCCACAGAACAACTCAACGACACACAGCTACAACACTGTCTTCAATCAACGAACACAGCACTCCAGTTACATAACTTCCCAGTCCCACATTCAGACCTTCACGTCACATGCAACACTAGAACGAATCACCTGCGTCCATTAGTCCCAGAAAAAACTATGGAGATGAATTTTCTCCAAATGTGTGTAACTCCCATCCCCACCCAGGAATAAACAAGATCAATGTGATGGATTTCGTTAGGAGATGCCAGACATTCTCACACCTCGTAAAAGAGGGTGGTTTGCTGTTAGACTTAGCAGAATCGAGGGACATTGAAAAAAATGGTGTCAGTCTTTTTGATCGACAAAAAACAGACCAAAATTGTCAGGTCAACAAAAGCTGTTGTGTTAAGATCACTAACGAGGGAATAACGGCAAAACAACGGTTTGAGGTCATGCGTGGGGAATGGCGTTTCGATCTAATGATCGATGAGAAAGCTCTCTTAGCCATGTATCGTTAAAGGTAGGAGGCCAGTTTATTGGATATGCAGCGAGAGTGGTCACCATCTCAGACCGTCAAAAGGAATCTCACGTAGATTTACCCGCTACCCAGACTGGAAAAATCCGAGAAGGAAGTCCCCCTCGCCTAAGCCCGCCCCCTGCCATCTAAAATGGTGACACCAACACCGTTGGCCTCTCAGAAGGGGTCAGAAGCCCGGCTGGGGGCGACGCCAGTGAACCACAAAAAAACAAAAACAAAACAAAAAAAACTAGACACAAGAGACGGGTTCATATCTGTCGTGTGGACCTGGAAATAGTTGAAAAGGCAAAGGTCCAGCAGCAAGCCCTTTTGGAACTTTGGGTCCTCCTCAACTTCCGCTGGTAAGCGGGATGTAGAGGATTCCACCATTTTCCCGGGGCTTAAAGAGCTGCTGACTGTAGCCCGGGTCGGAGACAGTTCACGACAGGTGTGGGAGGCTAACAGTGCTTTCAGCATATCCATCCCACTGGCTGTCTGGCACCACCCTGAACTCCACAAACTGAAAAATTTCTGCTCGGGGAGGGTCCCAGCATGCATGCACCCCTCCCTCTGTAGGGCAGCCAAACTAACATTCCCCAGGCACGTCGGTGGTGAGTCCTATGACGGTGCCATCAAGACTGAGATGGGCACGGGTGCCATATGACCTGCTGTCGGCGTCCTATCACCTGACGTGTTTGTTTCTGGTCCCCAACGCCAGAGAACTAATAGATGGCACTCTATCTGACAAGTTTGAATGGCCGGGGCTGAGGAGTGATTCGGAAAGAGCTATGCTCTTTCGCACTCTTCAGCATCTCGAAGTGACCCACTTTTCAGCACAGTTTGAGAGTCATTCAAGGGTCGTCTCTTGGCTAATAAGCCATGCCGTAAACGCAACGCGCTCCCTTGTGTATGCCGACCTGGTGGGTAGATTGTGCGTTGTCGATGTTACCATAAGGGGGGATGCCTTCCGGCTGATTGGGGTTTATGCACCCAACAGCCAGGTTGAAGGAGACAACTCCTTTTGGCGTATCGATCCGTTCATAGTTTCGTCAAGACGGGTAGTTTTAGCGGGTGATTGGAATGCTGTCCTTGATCCTGACATAGAAAGAGGGGTAAATAGAGGGACTAACAACGCAGACGTGATTCTATTTCGAGAAGTGGTCGACTGGCTAGACCTTGCCGATAAATTCCGGAATGAACATCCCATGAAGTAATATGGACTTGGACTCGGAGCAGCACCCCGATTACGGTGCAACATTCCAGTTACGTCGATCGGATTAGAAGAGTCAACGTTAAGCTATTAGAATATTCAAGTTTCCACAGCGTCCTTTATTCAGATCATAGATTAGTGAAGGTCCGAATAAATTTAGGTACATCGAAGCCCTTCAAATCTGGTCACTGGAATTCAACACATCCCTAATAGATGCAGAAGATTTTTGGGACCAGCTAACACTAATAATCCAGCAGAAATTGACGAGGGCCATCTTAGGAATAATTTAGCCGAATGTGTTAGAGAGATTAGCGGCACAAAAGAGATTAGAATCCCAAATAGAGCGGGCGATGGTTAGAGCTGGCTCTAGTGAAGTAAAACTAGCTAAGGCAGAGCTGGCCTCCTTGTTTGTCTAGAAGGATCAAGCGCTGGTGGTTAGAGCAACGAACATTGCTGCTGAACTGCGAGCAGAAGAAATTCAGAGTGCGTCGAACCGGGATTTCACCAGTGTCACGTCACCGAACGGACGACTTATGACCATAGACGAAGGTATCTGCGATGTATTTCGAGCAAACTTCCAGGAGCTTTCCACCAGGGAGTCTGGTCTGAGTTCGGCTCAGTTCGACACCTATTTAGCTGACTTCCCTTGCCTTGAAGCGACTGAATCAGCTGGATGCGAGGAGCCCATAACAAAGGATGAAGTCTGGGAAGCGTTAAAGAGCCTCAAGAAGAAGACCTCGGGAATCGATGGCCTGCCGTACGAGCTGTGTCTGAGGCTGTCGCCCATTTTTATTCATTTGCTGGCATTGATCTATAACCACTGGTTAAAGCCGGGGAGTATCCCCCATCGTTTTACCAGAGGGTTGGTGAAATTGCTATGCAAAGACAAAGATGGAGGGAACGGGATAAATAACTTCAGGCCTATAAATCAGCTCAATACAGAGTTAAAGATTTTGGACAAGATCTTGTCTAACCGCTTGCAGACTGTGCTGGATAGTCTTATTGGCTTGTTCTGTAAGGGGGGGGGAACTATCCAAGACAACCTGCACACGGTGCACACGATCATTCATAGAATCGACAAAGGAGCTGTGCTGATCAAATTAGATCAGTCCAAAGCCTTCGATAGGGTCTACCATCGCTTTCTTGAGTCGATCTTATCCACGGCTGGCTTCGGTCAGGATTTTCGCTCCTGAATTTGCCTCTTGTATGCCTCCCCCAGATCGATGGTGGAGGTGAATGGAGTTATGCCGAAGCCTTTCCAGTTGTCCAGATCAGTTCGTCAAGGTTGTCCACTTTCGCCGACATTCTTGTGCTGGAACCATTCCTGTGGAAAGTAAAAGCGAATCCGGTCCTACGTGGAATAATGTTGCCTGGCGACGTAAGTCATTTGACTTACCTGACTCTCGATGTGTATGCGTTGATAAAGAATCTGTACTTATTGTAATTATTGAGGTTTTTGTGCCATTTGTTTCATTCATATTGTTTCGGGTCAAATCGTCCATCTACACGCAGGTATCAATAGGTATCATTCGGAATAATCCCATAATTCTGTGAAAATAATTGCTTGGCGTGACCAATTTGAACATCGGGTGAAACAAAAGTGTTTGTTTTTTTCAGTAGAAAAAGGAAGGGTTTCCAGTTGATGAATTAAAACTTCGAAGATTCCTATGGAGTAAAATATTACACTTCAGCGTGAAACAAAAAACGAAAACATATCAAGTCTTCGATTACATAAATGAGGAAAGATTTTATACAATCCTACTCAGAGGATTGACAAGTGGGAAAAAAATTGCAATTATTTCAATTCGATTAACAATTTGCGTGACGTAC
The DNA here is from genome assembly GCA_963457665.1 of Thysanoteuthis rhombus. Lineage (NCBI taxonomy): Eukaryota > Metazoa > Mollusca > Cephalopoda > Oegopsida > Thysanoteuthidae > Thysanoteuthis > Thysanoteuthis major. The sequence continues at coordinate 63,267 of CAUOPZ010000029.1, read as the reverse complement.
ACATTTTATTGAAAGCCTGATGTATTATATTTTTACTGATAACTTGTACGAATATTTTTCTGAGATACGAAAACAAAATTTAACGACTAATTTTTATTTTGTTTGCCGAAGTTGTTGAAATGATGTTCAGATGACATGATATGCTCGAAACAATGAGCGACATTTTTATATTCTTTTATGAATCAAATCAATTTCTTTCATAGTTTTAAACGTAGTATGTTCTAGTAAATTTGTAAAACCTTGTTTTAAAGTTCAAATCCTTGTCATTTCCGTATATTTTCAATACGTATCGGTTCAAAGAAAATTATACTGACTGTTCCTGCTGGGTCATCTGTCCCAAAGGACCCAGCCACATCACTTGCTTTGAGTGGGAGAGATGCACTCTAACAGCAATCACCCAAACAAAACGTTAAACAATCACCGTTAAACATTGGCATCTACAACATCAGAACAATCTCAAGAAACTTGCACCTAACCGATCTAGAAAATGAAATCCAAAAACATAGAATGGGTCATTGTCAGCATTGGCGAAATGAGAAGACGAGGAGAAAAACTAATAGAACTTCACAACTACGGAAGAGAGAAAGTAAAACAGAGTGGAGTAGATTTTCTCAATGTGGTAGGTTTCAAAGCTATCTCAAACCGCATAGCCAGCGTCACCATACAACTCTCAAAGAGATACAGACTTCGCAATCAACCAAAGAAGAAATAGAAAACTTCTTTGATGACTTGAACGCGCTGCTGCAAGTTATTAAAAATACTTCAATGCCATGAGAGACTTCAACGCTCAGGTCGGACAAGGAAATGAACGTTGCGTTAGCGAGTTCGGACACAAAGTACGGATCGAGAGAGAAGATCTTGAAAACTTCGCAACCACGAATGACTTCAAATCATAAGAACCTTCTTCAAGAAGAAACCCGACCAGAAAATGGACTTGGAAGAGTCCCAACCACGAAACAAAGAACGAAATAGACTACATTCTAACGGACAGAAGCGACACCATCGAAGACATTCAAAGTAAAGATAGGAAGTGACTAAAAAATGGTAAGACGTAAGATGTAAATAAACACCAATAAGGAACGCAAGAAAATGTTCCACACGAAACCGCAACCGCTAAACGTACCAAATGTACCCAACATACAAAGCTTGAATTGAAAACAGATATAAAATTCTTCCCGAAGAGAACGACAAAAACACCAACACCAACATCAACGGACTCCACAACAAAATAACAACCTCTCTAATAGAAGCCAACTCTATATTTAAACCAAGGAGCACACAAACGATTTGTAAAATTTCAGATGAAACTATTAAAATTCATTGAAAAACGCAAAAAACCTTTAGCTACCGACAACAACAATAGAGAAAATTGAGAAGACCGAACTGAAAACAATAGAAAAAAGTAAGAGAAGACAAAAGAAAGTTCACGACAGCAGTCATTGAACAACTCTCGAGAAAGGTCGGGCTTCAAAACTATAAATTCAGTATAGGATTCGCAGACGACATCGCCCTTTTTGCAAAAAAACCACACGACCTCCAACTAATTCTAGATGGACCAAATGAAGAAAGCAAGAAAGTTGGCTTTCACACGAACTTCAGCAAAACAAAGGTCATGTGCAACAATCATGTCAGAAATTAGAGCACAACATTCAAAATCAAAGACGTAAAACTGGACAAAGTAGACCACTCTACCTAGGACAACGTATCTCCATGAAACCCTTAAAAAGAGAAGAAATCATGCGGAGAATTACTATGGGATGGTAAGCCTTCGGCAGAGTAAGCTAAACCTTCAAAAACAACTGAAACACGGAACCTAAGAGACCGGCCCGCAGACTGAGAAGCCTACAACGTGCACATGAAAGAATCATGTTCAACCTTACATGGAGATATCACGACAGCACAGTATATCAGCGAGAAAACGGGAGCATATTACATCATAGAATCCATCAGAAAACTGATATGGCTATAGTCTTGTCAGGTTGCAAGAATGCTAGGTGGACATTCCCAGAGATCACATGCACCACCCAAGATTGGCAGAATAGAAGATGGAAAGACGGACTAAACAAATTTTGAAAAGTATTGGCTCTGCAACGCCCACGATAGAGGGGTGTGGCGATTCCAATGGAAGGTATATGTCCAATGACGGACGATAAAAGACTGATAATGATGACGATCTTGCCCGCACGCTCTGCTGCGTGCGGCTACATAGTCTTATGGTGGAATTTATTTATGAATCTTTCTTCCGTCTGCTAATACTTGTGAGATCAAGTCGCGGAGAATTCTCAAACAAATATTAAATTCTAATTGATCGACTACGTATCTATTTTTAATGGGCCATAGAATTAAATATTGTATCTTTCCTCCTTTCAACTATTTTACAGGCTAATAGAGTCATTTGTTCAATTTGACCGACCTTTGTGAAAAGTACGTTCAAAAGCATCACACATCAGAATTTTTTAGAATGGCAGAATTCTCCACTATTTCAAATAAGCTGTCCAAACAGCGATCAGGTCAAATCTAAGGACTTGTTCGTTAAACACGGAGAGTTCGTTAAAAAATTGTTGGACAAAAGAGACGAGATAAACTCACGAGTTGTTAAGATGATGATATTGACGAAAACGATGAAGATAGGCAAATTGATGTTGAAAGCAAATTTGAAATTCGCTCTTGCATGCTTGAAGTGCTTGCAGAAATGACTTCTAGTCTCGGGCTAGTAGAAGCTCTTACACTCGTTCTTTGGGGGACTCAGCCACTAGTGATATTAACTAAACAATCTCTGCTATGTTCAATATCAACACTAACCCGTCTAGTCCTCCAGTAAAAGATCGTGAAAAGGATAGGTTTGGATTGAGAATGTTGTCACGCAATTTGGAAATTGTGTTCCCGTTGTAAAATCAAATGCAGGACAAAAGGTATCAAGTCAAAAAGTATAAAGCAAAAGGACAGCTTAGTAGTACGGATTACTGTAAGTGACGATTGCATTTGGACGAAAGACACCTGCCAAAGAATAACAAGAATTACGAATATTTTGACTGAATTCATACTATTTAAGTAATTCAATTCAGTATTTTTTGATAAATTCAAATGAATACGCGTTTTATCTTTTATCTAGTACCCTGGTTTCGTACGAAATTTTGAATTAAAATGTATAATTATGTATTTAGTGGTAGAATTTATTTTGTATGCATGAAGGAATACAAGGTTTTAATTTCGTTTTCGAACATTACATATTAAGGACATGCTATTTGTTTTGATTTTTTTTTTCAAGTGTAATTTTTTTAGCGATTATGTATGACCTAATGAGGTAAATTGTGTTGTTTTTTTTTTTTTTGTAAATTTAAATGAGTGAATCTTTTATAGTGATTTTTTCTTTTGATACCATTGGATTCGTCAAAGGAAGATTAGAATAATTAATAATTAATATTCCATAATGAAATAACGTTCTTTACGCTTTAAATATCTATGTTGATATGTTGAATCATTGCATCTACATTAGTTTGAAATTCACAACTTAAAGGTATGATAGTTTCTATGTTTTGTGAGGGAGAGTAGTAATGGTTGTAGAATTTGCCTCCACGTGGTTTGATTGTTTGCACCTCACGCTGACGTCACTAGGAATGTTGAAGGAGGGAGGGAGATATATGGTTGCCGTGACAGCGCACAAAGTATGATTGTGGATGTGGACATTAAACAGAGTAAAGAAGACATATACAACAATTTTGTGTGAACAAATGGGACATACATTTAATGCATAAACATGTATGACTATACAAGAATGAAAATGGAATACATACAAGAAAATATTAATACGATTGTTAGTGTAAAGAAGAGAAAAGGCCTGATTACTTTAAAGGCTTATTCCTATACATAAAAATACAATATAGGAAAGAATAAGTATTCAGGGGACACGTGACATAACAGGTCTAATGTCATTTGGTTTATCTATCGAATGGAGCTTGATTAGTAGTGCTTGTTATAATGAGTGCTATGTTTAACCAAGCTAGATTATCAAAAGGCGGTCAAGTTAAGGTTAGTTGCAAGAAGGGGCTAGAAGAGGCGAAGTAGTAAATGCAGCGTTTGCGTTGTCGCCAAAAATGTGACAAGTGAAGTAGTTGCGGTGTTTGCATTTAGTAGCTTCGAAGCTCTTCAGAATTTTCACTTTAAGATTAGTGACAAAAGACGATATATATAGTCACAGTCAAAGAATAGAAATTACGCCGGCTACGAGTTTAGAGAGAAGGGGAGGCAGACAGTAACCGGCTTGAAAGCTTGGGCAAATGAGCAAGTGAACACGTATGTTCAGAGCTTTTATAGGCAGTTGTCGTAGCAATTGACGTTTTAGATATTCAGCTAAGAGTAGAGTTACGTACTAAATCTTATCTAAAAGTAAAGGGAGTGCCACAATATTATTTTTTGCTTCAAAGACTCTAAAAAGTATATTTCTTTATCTAATAGATATAGTTAAGCAACATAGTCGTCAGAAATTAAGATTATAATTAAAACATTATTTTGTTCTTGTTTACGAATGATCACTTACATCGTTGACAATGCACCATTGTAGTCCATGAGATAGGAGCCAAAAATTGAAAATTGAGTACCAAATTGCAAACCAAACAATTTTACATTAAAGTATCGGTAATTTTATACAGAATCAGAATATGAATGTCAACAAGGCTGTTCCAATCGTATATCCATGGATTGGGGATAATCCAAGGAACACTTTGTAAATCTGTTTCCTCAATTCATGTAACGATTACAAGTACAAGTACAGTTGCTAAGGTGAATTTTTTACAGCTGAATTGTTCGAAATGTGCAAAAAGTGTGAAAACGCACATTTTTCAAAATTCTCTTCAATACAAAATCAAGACACACATGATCTGAGAAAAACTGCAGCCGCGATCTTGATTTTACAATGGCCCAGTTCTAGTACATTCGTCTATATTCTTTCAAATAAAAACGAGATATACCCAATCTGACGAAATTGCTGTCGAAATAAAACGAAATTCGCCTCATTTATTGGTTGAAATTTCAACCTGAATTGTTTAAAAATTGCGACTGCCGTCTTATTTTCAAAATGGCCACCGTAGAAAAACAAAATTTGCAATATAGATTAATTGAAATTCCAGCCTGAATTTTTCAAAATGTGAAAAAGACTTGAAAACTTGTATACTGCTCTTTCATGTAAAATTAAGATACATATGATCTGACTAAAATTTTGGCCATCCTCGTAATTTTAGAATGGCTGCCTTAGTGGAAAAAACAAAAATTGCAATATATTACTATAGAATACTTGAAATTTCAACCAGAATAATTCAAAATAGGGAGAAAGTATGAAACCTCGTAAAACTACAACTGTCGTCTTACTTTTAAAATGATAGTTATAGAAAAACTAAATTTTCAATATAGATTAATTAAAATACCGACCAGAATTGTTCAAAATGTGTAAAAGGCATGAAAATTTACATACTAGTAGATATTTTGATTCTCTTTCATATAAAAACGAGATACACACGATCTGACCAAAACTGTGGCCACTATCTTGACTTAAAATTGTTACCATATAAAATATAGTACCGTAGAATATCTGAAATTTCAGCCATAAGAGTTCATAATTGGGTAACTGCATGAAATCTTGCATACTGGTAGATTTTCCAATGCTCTTCCATATAAGAAAAAGAACACACATGATTTGACAAAAATTGTACCCGCCATCTTGATTCCAAAATGGCTACCACAAAAAAAACCCATAATTTCCAATACACAGTAATTGTTATTTCAACCAGAATTGTTTGGAGTCAAAAAGACTGGAAACCTTGTAGTGCTAGGTTTTTATGCCCTTCCATATTAAACAAGATACGCAAGATTAAAACAAAATTGTGGCTACCATCTTAATTCTAGAGTGGCCGCAAAAATTGCGATGTAGATAAGTTGAAATTTCAACCTGAATCGTTAAAAATGTGAAAAAGGCTTGGAAACTTGCATACTCGTGCATGCACTTTCCTATGAAAAACAAAATACACACATTCTGACCAAAATCGTGGCCATCATCTCAATTTCATAACAGCTACCATAAATTATAATGAAAATCTGCAATATAGTACTATGTTAAGAATAATATTAATTTCAATCATTCAAAAAATTACCACTCCATAGAGTAAGATCACAAAAACCTCAAACAAATTTAGCTATAATGGCCCAATATATCCCAAACCGGGTCAAATTCAGGATGGCGGATTTTATGATATGGCTCCATAGGCCTAAATTTCAATATCTCAGAGCATGGACATGTTATATGTCATTGGAAAGCTCTGTAAATGCTGAATAATATTCGCATTGAATCCATGGACATAAAATCAATATAATTTATGTTATTTGTGGTCAAAGCTCGATCAAAATGGCTTAAGGAAATCGAATAAACAGTGATTTTAAACCTGACTGAAAGTAAATGAAATGACTCTGGTATGAAAATAATACTTTAGCACAACAATCACCCCGGATAATTGATGATTATGCATCTATTGCCAGTGGTTTCTAAAGTCTATGTATGAAAAGTCTGTTGTTTTTGTGACTTTATCCTGTCGTGAGCAACTGCATCGATGTGTTGTTTAATGTATATGTTCAAAGTTCAACTAATGCGTTGAAAGAGTACGTAGATCATCTGGTAAACTTACCCCAAAAAAAACCATTTCGACAACAGAAATTAAACATTGGAATTTACTTCTATTTCCGTCAGCTGAAACAAGCTAATGTTCATTGTGGTTTTAAGATAGCATACGAACCGTGCAAAAGGCGGCACCATTAGGAAAAAGTCCTCAAATACATATATATATATATATATATATATATATATATATATATATATATATATATATGTACATATATATATATATATATATATATATATATATATATGTACATGTTGGGTTTTCCGTTGGGGGTTGTCTCCACAACTATACTAAGCCAGCCGTGGTTCTGGGTTAGTAAAAGAAGGCAACAAGATGGGATTTCGTTTATATGTTTTATATAGAATATTGATTATCAATATCTCTGGAGACGGGAAATGCCTATTCGCAGTTGAAAAGAGAGGAGGCCGATTATTATCAAAGTCAAAATGACGACTGGTAGTCTACTGAATGGTAGCAGCGGTTGACGGTTACTAAGGGCGCACGACTGACACGAGAGAGAGAGAGAGAGACAGACAGACAGAGAGAGAGAGAGAGAGAGAGAGAGAGAGAGAGAGAGAGAGAGAGAGAGCTGGCAACGATTCTCTTCTCCAAACCCAAATTTTACTCTGACTGCTGTTACGAAAACCCTTCCTATTTAAGCCCTTGGTATCGACACTGTATTACTTGTCCCTTCTCTTATCTCTCCCTCTCCTGCCATCTCGACCTTTCCGGAAAAACCCAAAACATTGACCCTCATTCATCTCGCGACGTAGGTCTGTTCAATATCATAAATTAGTCTCCCCCTCTCCCAAGGACTCTGCAAATAACTTTTCTTTGATAAGCTTTTACTCTCTCTCTCTAGACCCCAAATACTGGCCCTTATATCTGGCTTTGTTTTTGAACCCCAGGACTTGACAGATGACACTAGATTGAAAAAGTACAGATAACTCAACTTCCCATGACATGGTCATCGAATCTGGAACAAAACCTTTTTCCAAAAGCATTTGTTTTTGCAACCCAGGACTTGACAGATGACACCAGATTGAAAAAGCACACTTCCTATGACATCTCGAAAACACATTATCCCTTTTAACACAGATAACTCCTTTTGTAATAACAATAGTAATTACTGGTAATAACCGTAGTAATCTTTAGTAACAGCCATAGTAATTTTCGTAATTTTAAGGACACGGGGGACTCCTGGCCCCCTAGTGTCACATCACTCCCCCCTTTGTTACCTGACTTTTACCGGGGTAAAAGTCATCTAAAATATCGGCCGCCTCTCTTGTGTTGCATAAAGAAAATCAGTTACATGCAAAGTGTCCGACTCCAGAGAGATATGCAAAAAGAAACAAAACATTTTGAATACAACAAAATAGACAGATCTCTGTCCTATCAATAAAAGATTATATCCGACGGGTCGGATTACTTTCTTGGATTGTTTTTTCTTTTCTTTTTTCTTTTTATTTTTCCTTGCATGCAAGCTATGAGTATTCAACACTTTAATTCGGTAGCTACTGTTACTTGAGTTGCTTGAAAAATCGTTCATATATACTTTTTTTTAAAAAAAAATGGGTCCTTCATTTTTAATTGTCTGTGAAAAGTATGAAACAAATGAGCAGTATTGTTTTCTTTCTTTTTCCTTTTTCTTTCCTTTATATATGTTTTCGTTCATTACCGAGACTCGCAGCGTCTCTTGCCAATTAATAATTTGCTCTCATTTTTATTTTATTTTTCTTATTTTTTTTTTTTTAATCTTTTATTTTTTTTCCACGTTTTCCTCACTTCTCATACGCAGAAAACATCGGTTTCCGAGCAACGTCTTGCTTTTCAATGTCGTGTTGCTCGACAGTTTGTAGTTCCAGTTCAGTGTCACACAACTATGACAGATCTGTATCTGTCATAGTTGTGTTAATGATACCAAATGGCGTCTCCAATTCCGATTTGCCAGAAACTCTCGCTTTGATATAGGTTTTCTTGCGTCTACCCAGACCCCGAACATATACATATAGCATAATTGCTATTCCTGCCACAAACAGTGCAGCGATAAGTGAATAAAGCACAATGATTATTTTCATTATCATCCAAGGGGGTCTGTCACCTTTTCTACAACTCTAGTTGTCTCGTTAACGACTGCAGATCGATCTTCTCTACAGGCTTTAATACCTGAGGTAACTTATTTAAGGTTTCATTTTTAAATCTATGGATTAATGGGCTCCACAGCTCCGTCCAATTACCGATATCACTAGTCATCATTCGTAATAATTTGTCTTGTTCCTCAAACTTTTCTTCAGCTTGGTAATATGGAGGGAGTGCGATTGACGGTCCATAAGCCGAGCAACCCAAAGGCAGTTTAATAACTTTCAATGGCAGTGGTATATTAATATATCATACAAAAAAAAGGAGGGTCTTTATCATACACCCCCTTGCTAATGCGATTTCTCTTCTTTATCAAAATACGATAGTGGACAAGTGTAATCAAATTAGTGATATGATCATACCAAACGACATACCGATAGCCAGTTCCGCCTACGGCAGCCCCTCTCTCACATCACACACACTTCATGTGCTTTATTCTTACTAACAGTTTCTACAGAGGCCCTCTAACAATTACTACTAGGCCGTATTTCGCACTTGTACTTTTTGGAGGGAGTGCCTCCCGTCATTTCACGAGGCATTTTAATCTCTCTTAGTTAGTTGCAGACCTTAGTCTTTCCTTAAAGGGTATTTCTCTTACCCTCTCTTTCTTCCCTCAACCGGTTCTCTACTTCTTCTCCTTCTCCTTTCTCTATTTCCTCTTCTTCTTCTGGCCCTTCCTTCAGTGTATTCGAGTTAATAACATTTATCGTAAAGTAACTAGCCTGCCCTAGCAGTGCTAGTATGTCATCAATCAAGGGAAGGGGGAAAGCTATCGGTTCAGGGCTCGGAAATCCACACAGAACCTGTGCCCTCCATCCTTCTTGTCCACCACTACTATTTGTTTTTCCGGTAACTAGTGGGTCCCTCATCTCTGGAGCCCCGGCCCGTTTCGGGCGCCGGGATTAGAAATCTTTCATCACTCTTTCTTATACGACATTCGGCCCTCTTATGCCCACATCTACAGCAGTACCAACATTTAATTCTTTCTAGGCAATGCCCTTCCTTGGAACAATTCCAGCATCTCAGTTTTTTCCATGGGGCCACCCGTCCTAATTCACTGCGGGCGGCCCTGACCCGTTTCCCTGGTCCTGGTGTTGTTGTGGACCGAACCGCCCAGGTGGGGGGGGGCCAAACTGCCCCGGCAGTGGATCACATCGCCTAGGGCAGGGGTCGAACTGCCTAGGCTGGGGACCTGGTCGTTGCTGTGGTGGGTTTCTCAATGGTGGCCTCCCGCACCATTCAGTGGGGAGCCCCTTCTTCTTACATCTCTGACAAAAGGGTACATAGAAGTCATCCGGCAGGCCCTCCCTTCGGGGGCAAGTCTTCGCTCGGTGACCCCCTACACCACACATGTAGCATTTTAACCCATACGACCCAGGAACGCTTACATACCAGCCATGGTTCATTGAGGATACTCTCCCGTCCGTCCTTGCTTCTCTTTCCCAGTCCTCCGGGCCCCCATAGTCCCTCGCTACCAGCTCTTTCATTAACTCCTCGTGGTCTATCGCCGCCCTTACCACTTCCTCTAGGGTTGTAGGTTTAACTCTTAACACCTCTTTCTTCACGTCTATATAGTCCGACAATTTCTCTAAAAACTCTGACAACAATTGACTCTTTATCGCTTTTCCTCGATCCTTCCAGAAAATCCCAAATATTGACCCTCATCCGTCTCGCGATGCAAGTCCGTCCAAGATCATAAATTAGCCTCCCCCTCATACTTTTCTTTCAAAAGCTTTTTTTTTCTCTCCAGACCCCAGACACTGGCCCCTATCTGGTCATCGAATCAGGAGGAGAACTTCTCTAAGAGTGCTTGTTTTTGCAACCCAGGGATTTGACAGAACACATTAAATTGAGAAACTGCAGGTGCCCGCACTTGGAAGCACGTAATTCTCATCTTCCTACAGTATCTTCAAAAAACATATTATCCCTTTAATACAGATAACTCCTTTGGTAATAACCATAGTAATTTTTAGGACACGGGGGACTCCTGGTCCCTTAGTGTCACACAGAGATCTCAAGTGACGCTTATCACAATCGGATGGCAGATCAGGTCAATGACTGGCAGTTGTCATTACTGCAAAGATATCTACTAACTGTGAAAAAAATTGCGCGGGAAGAACAGCTTATTTTTCTTTTTGAGATATATCTAATCTTCTCAATGAAGCGCAGTAGAGCATCGCCTAAAACTTCCCATACCAGCCATTTCTCCAGAGCCATCGTTTCCAAAACGCCTACCACCTTTCTTCTGGGTTGGGCTGATGTGTTTCAATGGCAACTATCCAAACAGAAACAGATCCCCAAGAACGAACTTTAAATCAATGGGAAAGTAAAAGGGAAACAAAACACAATGTTACTCTCCGAGAAGTACTGTATATAAAAATAAATTATGCCCTCACTACAAAATTGACAAAGAATTCAATACAGAATTTCGACGGTGAAGATATCAAAATATACTTTAACATTATTATGGGCGACGTCAATAAAACAGCATAATGGAAGAGGTGGATGAACTTCTTGAGAAAAAGCGACATGACAAAAGCGACATACTGTGGTCGATTGGTCCTAAATCAAGTCAATCGACCACAGAATGATAAGCTGTAAAATCAATACCAAGAAAGAACACCGGAAAATGTTTAGCACAAAATTACAACCGATTACTGTCTAAGCTAGAATTAAGAAAAAGGTCTGAGCTTCTCAGCCACGCTTGGAGAGAACAGAAAGCTGTAGAATATGGCACCCGCTATACCATTTGTCAGTTTAATACATATATATATATATATATATATATATATATATATATATATATATATATATTAGAGGATTTTGGATATTAAGCTAAGAGGAGAGTTTTGTATTGAATTCCTAACTACCCACAATATGGCTGAGCACTAATTAAATCGGTAGCTGCCTAACCCGGGGTCAAGAGCTTGGTAAATGTCCTCCAACTTTAAGATAGTATTGACAAAGTTTTCACAGAAAATCTCGTTGGCAGAAGTTTAAAGTACAAAAACAAGGGAACTGGAAGTGGTCAAGATTATCGAACGAGCTAAAAAGTCATCGTTCAGGATGCTTGCCTTTTGAACACGTATTGCACCTACCACAGTCACTGAAACCGTCCGTCAATCGCAGAGGGTAAGCGGTGGGAGTAATGATGAAGGGTCATTAATTATCATCATTTTTATCTGGGTCGGATAATCACGCACTCAAATGAACGTGCGTACGTAAACTCTCAAAATAAGTGGAAGTCGTGAAAAGATGCAGAAGTTGACCAGAAACGTTTTGCTCACCGTCGACCCCGGCGATATCGAAAACTGAAAAGGAGATCAATCGTGAGGGACATCGTCAACTGAGGAACTGGCTGTCAACTCATGTACCTTTTTTGAATTTGCAGAATGGTAAATTAATCCATGTGTGTGTATACAAGGAGAATAAACAACATCTCCAGTTTTGTCGATCTTCAAACGGTTTAATTCATTCCAGCGTAAAAATAGAAACAAATCAATATTCTCGATTTTGTCTCGAGTAAATGGTGATCAATCAATAAAAGATTCAGAATCAGATTATAGTTATCATTTATACATTTTAAAACTAGGAATCAACATTTTTTCCACGCGATGTTCAAATCAGACTGATCATTGATTAAGAAATGTTGCAAGAATTTGAAAAAAGTGGAAAAAGGACTGAATTGAACATTCTTCTGTTGACAATCAGGAGTTGTTATTATCACTATTATTATTCAAAACAAAGTAGAATTGGTCGATATGATAATTTCAATTCGTTAATCAGTTCATTCAATACAACGTTTGGAAGAGAAAAACATTTTTATCTTCAAAATCAAGTCCATCACTCCTTTGAGATTTATGATAATCAATTTTCAATCTGACCAGAATTTTTAGGGATTTAGTTGAAAAAAATGGCACAAAAAGTTGATCAAAAATCTTGATAATTAAATCTGTGAAAATGTTTTGGAGAGTTATCGATATTACTTATAGATCATTGACAATTCTATTTTTCCTACAATTAGAACGGGATATAGATCAGTTCAATTATATTTTAGAGAATTGTGCTTTCCCACAATCAAGTATTTCATTTTTGGAATAGAGAGGATCAGGGAATTCATATTTCTTCATCTATAATATAGTTTCATATGTACAACGTGTAAAAATCCTGAAACATCGCTGAAAGGAGCAGTTTTTGGAACAATTTTCATTTGGAACATTTTCTAAAAGGTTCGAATCAGTTGAATGGTAGCGTTTGCATATTGTGACAAAAGCGTAAAATCAGATTATTGACTTGAAGATGGCTTTTGGAAGATATTTATATATCAATATAATATTTACATACATGTCGACAAAGAGATGAATTAAGTATTTTCAGTTTCGAAATCAACGTTTTTAACCTTCTCAATGAAGTTGAATCGTATAAAACTATACACTATCAATTAGCAGAAAAACGAATTCTACCGAACATTTTATTTTGAAAATCAACTTTGCATTTGCATTTCAGAAAATATTTATTTCTGTATGAATTGTTACTAAAGCCTTCCTTCGCATTATTTTTGAGAATTTCAGAATTATATTTCAATTATTGGAATTTGCATTGTGGTGAAAACATTCCGAACGACAGTTTTCTTTTCATGAGATTTGGTTTTTGAAGCTCGTTTGCAGAACACTATGTTGAACTATTATGTATTCTAACAATTGTAAAAGGCTTTAAAGCATTACATCCTAAGCTTTAAATACTTTCTTTATGCTTAATCAAGTTACTTCCCAAAATTTTAAGAATTGTATAACATAGTATTGAAAATCAACAACACTCCTGATGATTGTCGTTTCAGATGTAAAAATGCTGTTTTTAGCTTTTAAAGCGATTGCAGAACAGTATGCAGAACAGTATCATGAGGTGGAAATGCTGTTTTTTGCTTTTTTTTAAGCTTAACTGCAGAACTATGTTTAACTATTATGTATTCCAAATAATCTACATAGAATTGTTAAAAGCTTCTAAAGCATTACATCCTGAAATTTAAATGCTTGGTTAGTTTTCACTATTGCATAATGTAGTACTAAAAGCACATCTAATAACTGTCAAGCTCTGTTTTTGGCTTTTGAGGCTTGTTTGCAGAAGTGTATGTTGAACTATCATTTATTCTAACTGATGTACATTGTACTTTGGAGCATTATATTCCAAGCTTTCAATATTTTTTCCATGCTTATTTGGATTAGTTTTCGCAGTTTTCACAGTTTTCACTATTGTATAGGATTAAAAAACTAATTATTGTTAAAAGCATCCAAAGCATTACATCTGAAAATTTAAATGCTTGGTTTATGCATATTCGAGTAAGTTTTCACAATTTTTACTATTGCATGATAAAATTGTACCAAAAATTTATTACACATTTCGAAGGTGAAAATGCTGTGTTTCATTGAAGAACAACATTATGAAGTCTCATATTTCAACTATTTTACATTTAATTCAAAAAGCCTTTCAAGCACTACATTCCGAGCTCTAATACTGTCAATGCATATTCCAATTAGTTTTCACAGTTTTGTATAACACACTGAAAATCTACTCCACTTCTTGATAACTGTCGTCAGAGGTGGAAATGCTGTGTTTTCGTCTCTTCAAGCTCGATTGCAGAACGCTGTTAAACTATCATGTATTCTAACCAAAGCATCAAATTGCTAACCTCAAAAATTTTCTCTATCAAGTTAGTTTCCACTGTTTAACTATTGTATGATATCGAACAAAGGATTCACAACAATTCTGATAACTATCATTTCAGAGGTGAAAATGCTTTCAAAGCTTGTTTGCAGAACATTATGTATTTTAACTATTGTACATGCAATTATTAAAAGCCTTTAGAGCACTACATTCAAAACTTTCCTTTATTCCAATTAGTTTTCACAGTTTACTCTATTGTATAGTATTAAAAATCAACAATAACTATGATTTACATGGTTGAAATTTACAAAACCCCAGATGAGAATGGAAATGCATAGCATTTTTTTGCCCCTCCAGGTTTGTTTGCAGAACACTATGTTTAACGCATTACATTCCATGCTCAAAATGCTCCGTTAGTTTCCACAGTCTTTAATTGTTAAAAGCCTCTAAAGCATTATACATACTTCTGATCTGTCATTTCAATGGCTTTCAAGATTTGTTTGCAGACCAGTATGTATTTTAACTACTACTAATAAAAAAAAGTTTGAATCCAAGTTAGTTCCCACGTTTCAACGATTGTATAGTATTTACAACACTTATTTCAGAGGTGTAAAATGCTGTTTTTGGATTTTAAGGCTTGATTGCTTATGTATTGATTGATTGATATGTATTTTAACTGATCTATATATATAATTGCTAAGCACATCTGAAGCATCACATTCCATGATTTGAATGCCTGGTTCATGGTCATTCAACATGGTTTCCAAAGTTTTCACTATCGTACTGAGATTTTACAACACCTCTGGATATCATTCCAGGGGTGAGCATGCTGATTTTTGGCTTATGCAGAACATAATGTATTTAAATATGTATTTAAATATGATTGTTAAAAGCCTCCAAGCTATAAATGTTGTCAATTAATTTTCACAGTTTTCATAATAATGATATATATATATATATAGTATTTAAAAATTTACAACACTTTTGATAACTGTCATTTCAGAGATGAAATTGCTGTTTTTGGCTGTTTTCTGAACGTTGCATGTTGAACTATTATCTATTTTATTGTTTTATTTTTTCTATTATTTTATTATGATATATTATATTATATCCAATTATACATATAATTATATATATATATATATATATATATATATATATATATATATATATATATATATATATATATATATATATATATATATATATATATATATATAGTATTATAGATATATATGTTAATATTATCATATTATATATGTTATATATGTTATATTATATATTTGTCATATTTTTTATATCTTATTCTTTTATTATGTATTTCAACTAATATACATATTAAATGTATTAAATGTTAAAAACCTTTGGGGGATTACATTCCAAGCTTTTAGATATTAGAGGTAGTTTCCAAAGATTCCATCATTGTACAATATAGTATTGAAAATTCACAACACTTCTGATAACTGTTATTTCAAAGGTGAAAATGCTGGTTTGTTTTTTTTTTTTAGCTCTTAACAACAAGATTACATAATATGGTATAAAAAAAACTTACGTTCCTTCTGATCACTATCATTCCACAGGCGAAAATGCTGTTTTTGGCTTTTGAGGCTAATTTATGTCACACTATTATGTAATCTAACAACTGTGTAAATATAGTATTAAAGATTTGCAACACTTCTGATGATTGCCATTTCTGAGTTAAAAACGTTTTTGGCTCTTAAAGCAGAACAATGTTGAACTATGATGTATTCTGACTAATCTACATAGAATTGTTAAAAACCTCCAAAGCTTTCACTGCTTATTCATGTTAGTTCCCACAGTCTTCACAATTGTATAATATATTATCAAGAATTCATTGATACTGTCATTTCAGAGATGAAAATACTGTGTTTCCGGCTTGATTGCAGAACAGTATTTTCAACTCTCTTAGATACATATAATTCTCATAAGCCTCTAAAACATTGCATTCCAAACTTTAAATGTGTCTTTATTCTCATTCAATTTACTTCTCAATGTTCCTACTATTGTATATATATGAATAATGTATTTAAAACAATTCTGACGTGAAAATGTTGAAAATCTGGGCTTCTGAAGCTTGATTGCAGAAAATTGTATTAGACGATTATAATTGTAAAATGTCTTTAAAGCGTTAAATTCCAAGCTTTGAATGCTTTATTCATGCTCATTCAAGTTATTTCCTACAGTTCACTATTGTGTAAAGTAGTACTAAAAATTTACAACTGTCCTTTCAGAGGTAAAAGTATTCGGATTTCAAGGCTTATTCGCAGAACAGAATGCTAATTAATTACTGTACATATAATTGTTGAAAACCTCTAGTGCTTTACATTTCAAGCTTCAAATTCATTCTTTATGTTTATTTGAGTTATTCCCCACTGTATTCATTAATAATTCTATATAATGTAGTAAAAATTTACAACATTTCAGAGGTGACAAATGTTGTGTTTTTGGCTTTTGAGGTTCTTCTGCAGTACAGTACATAAACTATTATGTAATTCAACCATTAAAAGCCTTTGAAGCAGTGCATTCCAAGCTTTAAATACTTTCTCCATACATATTGTCCAACTTAGTGTATCTGATCATGCTTCAAGTAGCATATTGTGAATGATCATTTCATATCAATTGCATTCGAAGGATACATCTGCAAGGCAAAAAAAAACAAAGTGAAGAACCATTAAAGAAAAAGAAAGTAATAAGCTATACTAATTAGACTAGGAGTTGGGTAAATTTTCGTTTGTTTGCTTTTTAAAATTGCTTTTCCATTATCATTGAATTCAAACAACTGAAAAAAAAATCTTCACTATGAAAATCCCAAGAAATGTTGATGTTTGTGTTGACTATAAGAATCTACATAGATTTTAGCAATTTCGCTAATGAAATATTAATGGTTTATTTTGTTGAAGAGGCCCCTTAGGATAGTGCTAAAAGAAGACAGTATGCATTGTAGACAGGAGAAGATTTTTCACTTGATAACTGATTTGAACTTTTTATCTGGTAGCTTGTAGCAATGATAGTTTTTAATGTCACTTAAATACTGCTGATATTTGTTCCTTTGAAGTTTAGCTGTTTGTACCTAATAGCAATATGAAGTGTGATGAAAAAAAGTGACTCTATTAATAAAACTTTTGTTTGTTGAAATCAAAAGATACTATTATTCTTCCCTTCAAAATCGTCTCCGCTGTAGTTCAACTTCTGCATTCCTCTCTTCCACGCCTCCTCGATGGCCTTCAGGAAGCTGGTCACATACATCATAATGTCTTTCACAGGCTCAAAAAGTGTTCCTTTTGAGGACACTATTCAGTTAATGGAAGAGCCATGGTGCTAGATCAGGTACAAAGGATGTTCATGAGTTGCAATCAGATCATCAGCTGGGAACTGATAGATGCTAAGGGTCATGTGTGCTAGGCCATTGTCATGATGCGGGATCCTCTCCTATTTCTGCCACTAGTTGCTCCGCAGGTGTCAGATATGTGCAATCAGGCTAGTTTGCACTTCTCTGTTGAAATGTTGGCTCTTAGTTTGACTTTCCTGTAGAAATTCCTGGTGCACATTGTGTTACAATGTCCCTAAAAAAAGTCATAGTAATCAAAAAAGAAAAAAAGAAAAAAAATAGACGAGGATTGGAGAACCCCATGGCCAATCCAGAAAATGTTATTCTCATAAACTGCCCCTTTACCATTTGTAACTATTACAGTTTTGTATTTTTTGTTCCGTATGGGCAGATAAGCAAGTAGAACATTACCCATTTTCACAATTGCTCCTAATTTTCCCTGCAAAAATGCTTAATTATTCCTCTATCAAGTTTTCCTTTTTGTTCGAAATATACATAGAATTCATAATACAAAAGGCTGCCTCATCAATGTGTACTAATATTCTTATTATAGTTACAGGGTATTAATTAGGCTAATGTTGCATTGTCTAATATAAATCTGAATAAAAAATCTTTGATAAACCTTGATCTTCCATGAAACATTTTTTATACAATCAATGGAAATTCTTTGACACTAATTGTTTTTAAAAAAAATAATCAGCCAGAAGTGCATGCACCAATGAGCGATTGACCCTGTGTGTTTTGAGACATTTTTGATATCTAGCTAAAAGAAGGGTTCCGCATTTAATTCTTAACTAAAAGTATAGAGAGCGCTACTGTGTGAAGAATTTAATCTCCTTATATGCAGCCCTTTTGACACTTGCATTTTTTCCATGACAGGCCTGTTATAATAATTTTTTTGTTCTAGAAATGAACAACAGTATACTTTTCATAGTTTTTGATACTCATCTTAATTAAAGATCAGAAAATACATAAACATCTTATCAAAGGCATACTGAATACATAATTGGCTATAAAGATAGAAAGTGTAATATATAATAGGTATATATTATACAGACATATACACAGTAATGATGTAAAACGGATACTTATGCATGACCACTTTTACTATGATTTAATGAACATTCTAAATAAGATAAAAAGACTTTTTCTATTAGGTATTAAATTGATGAGGGTTTTGAGCCAAAAATATAGAACTGTATTAGTTATAATGATAAATAATGATAATAATGCCTTGGGGCAGTTTTTTAGTGAAAACTTCCCTGGATTGTGATTGGCCGTGGGGGGTCTCACCACTTAGTTTTTTAATTACTATACTTTTTCATCCTTGGATAAAACTGCATTTGAAGCACTATTGTAGTGCTGAGTATTCTCTATCCAATGGTGCAAATCAAATCATTGTATCTCTTGTTGCATTGTGTTTGTTTTTAGTTTTGTATACACAAATTTAATTACTTTGTGGCAGTAAATTTCTACATACATATACACAAAACTGACGAAAAAAGAAGCCTATGGATCAGTATGTACACATTTTAATTTTTGATAATTGATTCCCTATTTTTTCAGCTCCATTAGATATAAACTGGAAATACACATTTGGGTCCAAAGCTGATTTAAAACATTGGGTGGGAGCAATAGTTTAATGAACACAATTCATCATCAGAGGATTGTCAGTCAGGGTTTGTCATTTTCTGGCTAGTGAAGCAGGTAGGTATGAATAGATGTTCCCAGATGTTTTATGCTATGATAATGATAAAAAGCTTGTAGAATCACTGAAAAATATTGCGAAATACCTTTGAATGATGCAAGCCTTTGAAAATAGTGAAATCAGGTTAGCTGTGCTGTAGTTAGTGATATAGCACATAACTTAAGCACATTTCTTAACTATGTAATATGACAAACAAAACTTCTTTTCATTAGATTCTAGTTTGATTGAAATATTTTTGTATTCTCACTTTTTGACTTTCCAGGCTATTGACCTCTCCGTCGTTGTTCAAGATGAAAAAGTATACTCTAAAGAGGACAATGGTCCTATCGTGCACACTGTTGTGAAATTGGTGAAACAATTGAAAGAATATCTGAATGATGCCTCTTATAATAATGCTGAAGCACAAATTATTCTTGACAAATATATAAGTGAGTGTATGGAGACACATGCTAAGAATTTCCTTGCAGGTAGGTATGGCGCTTATAATGTCTTGCTTGATTATATAAAGAGGTGCAAAGATTCTGAAGAAATAGAACTTATGAAAAAAGTCTTGGATGCTATTCAAGTTCTTTTGACTGGTCAGTCAAAACTCATGAAGCCAACTGATACTCCTTTTTTTTTTGGAACTGACTGATGTCTACCATGACCAAATTATTATTCTGATACAAGCCCTGAAAGTTATTTGTGTGTCATGTGTTACCAATGAGGCCAATAGGCAAGCATATGTGAACAACAAAATAGTGAGAAAATTGATAGAACTACTGCTTTACTATAAGGGAGAAGCACTGGTTGTGAAGAAGGTCTGTTCTGTGTTGTGTGTGTTGACCGTTGATGATGATGCTACTGTACCATTTGGTCAGAGTCATGAAAATTCCAAGCTGATTGCAACTGAAGGAAATGGACTAAAATTGATTTTAGAACTCTGCCAAGGTGAGCAAATAAACTTTTTTTTAAAATTCTCTATTCAGTTTTGTGTTCATAAAATCAAATACAAGTATTTAGTTTTTGTTTTGTTTTTTTTTTGTTTTTTTCCAGAAGTAAAACTATAGAGATCTCTGTTATAAATCACATTGATTGTTTATATTTATTATAAGATCCATACATGATTCAAGTCTTCACAATAACAAGGTATTTACGTAGTTACATGGACTCTACTGGGTAAAAGCTTTTCTGAAACAGAGCCCCAACACGTTATTGAATTTTGATTTAATTATTATTAGAAGAAAAGAAAACCAATTTTCTTGATTTTTTTTAAAAATTGTAGATTACAATCAGAATGTGTTGGTATTGAAGGAGCTGCTCATAACACTCAGTAGGTTATTGGTGCGTACAGAATTCTGCCAGCAGGTTTTGGACTTGGGTGGTATACCATTTTTATTATCTGCTTTCAGAGAAAATCTTGGCAATGCAGTAAGTACTACTTTACATTTTTGCTCCTTTTGCGCACGTGCATTCTTTAAATACTTGATTTCAAATAAATTTTCTAAATTTTGAATTAAAAAAAATGTCAAGAGATACAATTACTTTATAAGTATCCAGTCCAGGTTTCTCACATTTCTCTCACTTTATTGAGAGTTTATCATTAAAAGTTCCTAGAAGTTTGTGTGTGAATTGAAATCTTTCTCTTTTATGCAAGTTTCATCGTTTTTTGTTTTTTTTTCTTTTTCTCTTCAGGCAAATTAATTTGTATTATGTAAGTGCATAGACTTGTGATAATTTGATTATCTCTAGACTGATGATTTGGGAGAAAGTTTGATTAGAGAGAAATTTGATTTTCTGTAGCCTGTAATCAGGTCTAAATAGTTATAGGAATCTTTATTTTCAGGCCAATTTTTCAGCTATTCTTCTATCTTTCTAGATGTTACAATCTTTGAAGTATTAACAGGATTTGTGTTTGATATTTTTATGCTTCATTAGACCTCTCTTGAGAAAAAAAGAATTTTTGTCTACGCCGTCATAAACAATATTAGGCTGGTATTCAAAGTCTGATCAAACTCAAAAGAAAAAAAGCTCTACAAATCAAAGTAAAAAAAAATAACACGGTTTTTATTTAGAGAAATAATTTGAAAAAACGAACAAGACCTAATGGAAATGAATACATCTTTTTAATCTTAGACAATGACATTATTTGTCTAAAGCATGGACAGTGACATCTCCATTATTAGACTGTGAGAATTCAGATGTAGGTACATGCCTGTGTACCCCCTTGACTCATTTCTATGATTAGAATGATTTATTTCACTCAGCATTAGTGTCTTGGTGATCTGACATAATTGAATGGATTGATGTTGCTATGTTAAAAAAAATATGTTGGAATCCAACTCATACGGTGCAATAAAATGAACATGTCAGTGCCACAAGGGTTAAAAAGTCAGGTGCATTGCTGTAACTATTTATATTTCCTAAAATGAAACCATGAGATGGATGCACATGTGCATCACAAGCAATACGCAACATGCATCGTGTAGAGTTGAATAATGCTTTTGATTACATATTTTTATCTTGTGAGTGTTTCATCAAGTTAATCATTTTTGTTTTATTCCTGTGCTGATTTATCTTCCTCATCATAGAATTTTTATTATCATGGCAAACACATACAGCCTACAAAAGAGGGATATACCGTTTCCTTGGTGAAATATCAGCAAAATAAATGCTTTTCCCCCCAGAAGTGGCACTGAAGATTACTATATCATCAGCAGTTTTATTTTGTGAGAAAAATCTAATGCTGGAAAGAAAATAAAATAAAGAACAAATCAGTAAATGTAATACAGGGAAGAAAACAATGCAAAATAATCTAGCTGATGAAAGAATAGAGTAAAGGCAAGACATTCAAAAGTCAAAAAAAAAATGATTCCTCACAAGTTTCTCAGAATGTGTTTGCTGTATGATTTCAGTGTCCTGTTTGAAGAGAATTAAGGTGTCAAATCAACCAGAAAAAAAAGAATTATTGACTATTTGACAGTCAAGTGGTTCATGAAGTTCCACTGTGACATGTTTGAGACATTATGCAAGTCTCATCGTTAGGATGTATTTCGCTAGATTATAGAAATCAATCCACAATTAACTAGGATGTAGCAATTTTAATAGTATTCTCCCCACAATTCTAAGTCATTTGGGTAGGATTAGTCTCTAAACTAGAAAATGGATTGCCACATTCAGACATGAAATCCAAAGATTGTTGTTGGTATGGCTAAACAGAATAATCACAGGTGCCTGCACCTTTAAAAACCAACTTATTTTTGATAGATCATGTTGGGACAAAAATCATTTCTTTTTCTTATAGACAAATTCTGTATTTATTCCAGGCCCTATGTCAACAGGTGATGCTTGTGCTCAAACATCTAGCTGGAAATGACATTGTAAAAGAAGCAATCATCTCCAATGGTGTCATGGAAATTGTTGTTGTTTCGATGACCAAACATGGCAGAGATACGGCCCTATGTACTGTTGGTTGTTCATTACTTGCTGCCCTTGCTTTGCGTTGTCCATCTAATGTTGAAGCTATTATGGTTGCCAATGGACCAGAACTTATTGTTCAAACTATGAAACTTCATCAAGATTCAGCTAATGTTCAGGTAAAATTCTTTTGGCTCTCACACCTAATTTTGATAGTGAATAATTCATCCTAGTAGCATATGGATTGACTTGGAAAAGCTGATTTTCCACTATACATTCAATTTTTTTTTTTTTTTTTTTCCGAATATTTTCGACTTGAAAGTGAAGAGGGCCTGACTAGAGGACTTTTACATTGATTATAAAGACAGCAATAGCAGCTGTAGCTTTACTGAAATATTTTAAAGTATTGTAAAAAGATTTTATTCAAGTTGTAATGTATATGTAATTTTTGATACACAGAGTATCTGATGATTTCAGTTTTGGATAATTATTCAAGTTTTCTTTTCTTTACCTCTGTCAATGTCAAGTTGTCAAGAGGTATATGTATTTAGTTGTCTCTCTGTTTGCCTGTCCACTGGATATCTCAGAGCATTGTATGGATTTCAATTAAATTTTGTGGGCAATGGGGATAAGAAGAAAGTGGTAAAATTTGGGGGCATATTCAGGAGTTTTCTTTTTAGATTGAGATATATTTTTCTGTTTTTTCTCCAATACATTTATGACTGTCACTATGATATCTCCAGAAGGATGGACAATGATATATGTTCAAACCCTATAATATTGCCAAAATTTCATTTCTGTCTACACAATATCTCCAAAAGTTCTCAATAAATTTCAATGATATTTTGTGGAAGGGTGTCAAGCTATGGAAGAACTAATTAAATTTTAGGTAGATCTATACAAATTTACTCCCTCCCCTCCCCTGACAATAGCATTGGCAAAGGTATTTGCTTTCTGAGTATTTTCTAGTTTGAAAATGTGTTTCAGTGGCAGTAATTACTGTAGTAAATATATGGTAGTTTATCAAAGGACTTTTTAGATTAAAATTATTTTATTGGTATTCAATAAAGCAGATATTTTTCTCAAATTGTCACTCTAACTGGAATAATATAGAATTTGATATATTTGATACAAAAATTTATATCGTTACTATTAATTTATGTATGTTCATATTCTTAAAAGTTCTGTATACTGATTACTTTTCAATTTTCTATACACATTGTCCTAGTGAGAACTTTTGTAAAATGATATATTTACATCTATTTTATTCAGTCACTATTTGATTTTTCAAAAAAAATTCAATTGCTTAATTTTGATTTTTTCTTTTTCTTTCCAGAGACAGGCTTGCATGGCTGTACGTAACTTGGTTGTTCGCTCCTCAAAGAACTGTTTACCATTTCTTGAATTGGGTATTGAAGCTTTGGCTAACCAAGCCCTAAAAAATTATAGCTGTGATGAAGCAAAATCGGCTCTCAGGGACCTTGGTTGCAAAGTGGAACTGAAGGAAATATGGAAAGGGGAGAAAGGGAGCATTTCTCAATAAACCTGAATAATTGTTATTTCTCCAGCATGCATTTATTCCTAATGGAGCCAGTACGTCTTTTTGTTGAGCAAAATTGTTGAGAGTAAAGTACTTGATCTGTACCTTATAAGGAAATCAGAATTCAGTTTCTACTAAACAAAATTTCTTCTGGTAAAAGTGTATACCTGCAAAAAAAATATATATTTCTCTGAATGGTCTATTGCCAACAATATTGCAATGTTTTCATTGCAGAGTTTCTATTTTTACCAAACTAAATTTCTTAGGATTGTGGCATTTTGCATCTAGATGTGTAAAATGTTTGATATCACATTTGAGACTTACTCTTACTCACCTTTATACTTACTCTTATTTTAAATGAGGAAATTTTGCATCTGTTCTTTTCATTGATACTTGGGAATTGATCTTCATGTATAACCAGGTACAAATAATGACTAAAATCCAGCCATCATTTGACATTTTTTTTATTAGAGGGTGGGGAACTATTTTATATAAGATAAGCTACCTTAAGTGTACTAGAAATTATGCAAATTTAAAATTGTTTACATTAAAAGATCAATTCGTACTTTGATTTTTAAAAAATTTTTTAAAATAAATAGCCAGGACAATTTAAGAAGTGTTGAATGGAGGGAATAAATGAAAGGTTCAAGAAAAAATGTTAAGATTTATGAAATTATTTAATTATAAGTGTAGGAAAGAATCATATATACCTCTTACATTTTTAATTCAAATGCTTTAGCAAGAATAGTTTTGGCCACTGAAGGCAATAACTATTTCTTTTCTTGAACAGCAACAATAGTTGTCAGTAATAGCAGTAGAAATTAGCGACTACCATTCATTACAAGCATTATAAAGTAATAAAAATACCTTGGGAATATTGGGTTTTTGCAAAAGTTTGCAGCACTAGTATTTTAAACATTGCTCTTTTCAGTGTTTTTTGTTTGAAATAGTGCATTTTTGTCATCCTTTTGATTTGGAACATTCTTGAGACTTCACCACTCAGGACCTAGAAAAGCTAGAAATATCCAGATTGTGACTTTTTTCGGAATAATTTCTCCCTTATTAGAGCTCAGAAGATGGGCTAGGTCATGAGTTATGATTACTTGAATATAGCTTCCCGGAAATACTGATGAAATTTGAAATCCACTTTGACATTCTTTTCTAACAAAATGCTATTTTCAAAATACACATAAAAAGTTGACCCTGTTTACAAATTTTCGGCACAATAGAACTTCCTGTTATGGAATGATGGCTAGTTGAAAATGGAAAAATAATTTGGCCGCCATTGTATGGAAAAAAAAAAAAGTAGTCCATGTTCTTGGATCCATAGTGATTGAATGAGTAGATATTGAGCTAGAATTTTTGTGAGGAAATGGAGATTCCAGACCCCGTAGAACCTGTGACTGAAGTTATAGCAAAATAACTAGGAATATTTAGTATACCTCTGATGGGCCAACTATTCTCAAAATATATTCATATACCGAGGATAGGGATGCTTTGTCCTATATTTTATGTTAGGTTAAAGCAAAATTACGTTTGTTGCCTTTTAGGTTTGTTCAGAAGGTATGTCATTTAAATGATATACGATATTTGTTAACTTCCTTGCATTTTTTTATATTTTGTTGCTTTTAAATTTCGGTATTCCTAGTTGCAAATGATATGAATAGAGGTGGATATGTTTGAAATAGCATGAAGTAACCAACATAGAAAGAAGCCCAAGTAAACATCTATGTAATATGTGTCTATTTCCTTACAGAATGACCAAAAACTCTGAATGGATGATGTACAGCTTTAGAATCTTGAAATTTGAAAAGAAAAGGTGTTTTTAAGAATAACTTATTTTTCATCTGTTTTTAAAATAGATGTTTTTTCCTCTTGACTAACAGTGATATATCTGATTTCAAAACCAGGGTAAATTAGTTTTTTGTAGTAATTCACTCAAAATGAATTATTACCAAAGAGGGAAGATGAGTCTTTTAGACTTGATAATCTTGTCAGTTGATAGTTAACATTATGAAATCAAAGTATATAGCAGTGAAAGTAATTGTAATTATTTACTGAGCTGATGTCCTTGATTTATCCTCTTCAAATTAAGGACTAACCTTATACCTGATTCTATATTGCACATGTATGCAAATAAATATGAAAATTTTTAGTTATTAGTTTCAAATCTACCATTTATTAATGCATGATCATTCATGAGAAAAAAGTTCTATGTTCAGCATGCATATCATTGCAGAAATTAATACCAGAAAATTAATTTCAAATCAAGTTTTTAAAAAAAGAAATTTATGTAAGATGGGAACTTTAATCATTTTCATTGTCTTCTGATAAATTATCCATAAAAAAACAAAATTACTTTTATAATTGATTAAGGATGATTTTTCAAAACAATCCACTGATCGCTTTCTGGAAAAGAAGTTGATATTTGCTACAAACCGCCAAAATAACTTTTTTGCTCTCTAAAACTGATGAATGTAGGCATAGTCAAAACATTGCGAAAAAAGATCATAACAAGAAAATGATCTTTCATTTGTAACTTGATACATAGAACATTTTTATATTTCAACTGCTGGAAATAGTCTTGAACATCCCATAAAATCTTTTGATGCAGAGCATTTATATAATTTGCAATGAATACTTTTTAGATATCAGACTGTATGAAATATTCATTATTTATTATTTTATGACTACTTTTTATCATATCAATGTATACTTTTTCTCAGAACAATAATAAATGAATATAGTTTGTATATGAATATCAAAAAACTTAGTTGTGTAAAGAATAAAAAATTCATCCTATATAGTTATGTATTTGAAGCCAATTGTGCATTTTGTGATAAAAGCATATGATATAATTCGGATATCATGAATTTTCTATATGACACCCATGGGAGCCATTTTAAAAATGGCTTCCAGCAACAGCTGTTTTCACATCGATCTAGTCTGATTATGTATGATCCAGTGTCAAATCATACAATTTTTTATGATGTTGAAATTGAATTGGGAACTTTTAAGGAAACATCTGTACAATTTTTCGATCCATAAGACCCTTCCAGTTTCACCATTTCTATTTACACTCTCACAAGTACTAATTTGATCTCTTTATAATATCAAGATTTATTGTGCTTTTGTATGTTATAACTTGGTTTCAAAATCAAAGAAACACTAGGTATTATCAGTTTCTCAGAAAATAGAGTTGATAAAGAAATAGGAGTGTGGTGCATCAGTGTTGTGAATAATCTGATGTAAAGAAACAAACAGCATTGAAAATGCATAAAGCAAAAGACAAACCATGGCAGTATGCTCTGAAATACACTCTAGATTCTACATCAGCGGTTGGTACAAAACACAAAAAAGTGGTAAGAAATAGAAACTTTGAAGCAGTATGTGCACGTACATTCAGTGAAATTTAATTTTCACAAAGTTACAAATGATATAGCTAAATATTTGTGGATGAATAATTTTAATGCCAGTGATGGCTGTCATGGAGATTTCATAATTGCTATGGCTTACATGGTGACAATGAAAACTGTCACAGATGACGTTGAGCCATTTTGCTGAAGCATTTGCCCCTGCTTGACACCTAATCACCCTTATGCAAAAAATTTAGTCAAGATGAGAGAATTATGGCCATGTTTTGGCCACCTAATACCACATGCATAATCCAACTTATGTAAGAAGCTCCATTGACGGAGATACCTTGTAATAGAAAAGCAAGATTTGAGAAAAGACACTGCGTACACTACAAAACAAGAATTGTTATCTGAAGTTCGATATTTACAACTTAGCTGCCTCATGGAAGGATGTTGAAATTATTACCCTGGCAAATAGCTGGGAAAAATGACTTTTCAATGTTGATGTTGAGCTGGATCTTGAGGGATTGGGAGTCACTGATTTCCACTGCACATGATGTCACCAAAGAGGATGTTTTGACATGGCTGGAGGACAGTGACGATGATTCAGGTTACCAGGTCTTGACTATGATAGAAACAGCAAATGACATTGGGATCAAGATGCAGAAAATGACTAGGCAGAAACATCGATGAAGAAACCAAAAATATCAGATGTGAGAAAATGGATTCATAATTTGATAGATTTTGTTGATATAAATGACTGCAAAGTGATAGTGCTCAACTAAAAAAACGTGTCTTTAAACCCATTGCATCAACAAGTCAAGCAATGAAGTGTTTCCACTCTTCTTACTTGGAGTAGAGTAGTAGTCCTACGTTTTCTGCTTGGCTGAAGTGAAGGCTGCCATCATATACGCATAAGTATGTAGACAACAGTGTGTTGAAAACAACACACTTTTAACCAAGGAACTCTCCCTCTATCCCATTTGGACACTTCATAGTAAAAATAAAATTCCCTTGGATTTTGACCCCTAAAAGTGAGGAAAATATCTATTCCCCTAGATTCAACCACTGAGAGCCCTCCCCACTCTGAAAGTTGACCCTTAAAAGTTAGAAATCCCCTCCCACTTCAGTTTTGACTCCTAAAACTGAAAATAAAATTTCTTCCCCTTTTTGACCCCCATAGTAAAAGAAATCCCTTCGATTTTAACTCCTGAGTGAAAAAAAATCTCCCTCTCTCAATATGAACTCCTAAAAGTGTGGTGACAAGGCATTTCGCATCCATTTTCACCCCTGAAAGCGAAAAGAAGGAATTCCCTTTCAATTCTGAACCTTGAGTTGAAAAAAAAAATTCCCTTTTGATTTTTCTCAATATATGTGGAAAATAATCATAGTGATATTATCAACCAATGACGAGAGAGAATCATTTCCATTCAACTCTCTATTGAAAAAAAAGTACCTTAACCATACTACATCAAAAGATGCACAAATGAAAACACCACCTTTCAAGGTATCAAGGGATTTGTTAAAATGAATGTTTCTCCTTCCTTTTTAAAGAACTCATTTTATCTCCAATTCTTTTATCGCCTCAAATTTTCATCTCTGAGGATTGAGGAGAGAATATATCACGTCATCAAAAATCTCTTTAGAATTGATGAATATGAATTTGAATTTTAAAAGAAATGTTCAACTGACTTGATTTCTGTCATTATAAAGGCATGTATTCAAGTTGTTCTATCTTAAATATTTATTACAAAATTCCGTAATTTAAATTGCAATAAACCAGCAACTGTTATAATACGGTGAAGATATCCTTATTCACTATTGTTCGATTGGTTTCATTTGTCATCTCGAAAATTCCTATTAGGCTCTTCTACAAAGCTAGGACTAGTTGCCATTGATTTATTTTTGTTTTTTCCAACAGCACAGGTGCATTTTTTGGAGCTGAGAATTGAGATAAAATGGTTAGGTGAAGATAAAATGATGTAATTTTAAAATCCGAATTATAATTTTCCATGATGAAATGAGATGACATTTTGCTCATTGATATTCATGTCTGAAATTTCCTATGAATAGAGCTTGGAGTTGCAGGTGCGAGACTCCTTGCTTTTCACCAGTAGAGGGATCAATTATTTTCACCTAAAAACAAAGTTAATCTTTTGAAATTCGCATTACTCATTCAAGATCTGAGTCGGCATTTAACTGACGGTGTACGGGTATTGGCCAGGACCTGGACAAATGTCTCTGATCAAATATTGGAAAATTCTCTCCATTTTGAGTTCCCTCCGTGCACTTCCTAATTGAAGATGATCAAACCACAGATTCCAGAACTTTCTAAGACAATAGATTTAATATTCCACTAACTAAAATTTGAAAGTGAATCACATGAGATTGTGTTGTCATGTTGGTGATACAATGGGAAAAAAACAACATTTATTTCTTTTATATTATTCAGATTCTGAGTGCAATAATATCGAATTTAAAATGAATTATTGTATAATTTGTAGTTCAGAAACAGATATCTCTGGTCATTCAAAACAATAATACATTTATATGAATGCACATTTTTCTTACTGATCAGTTTATTAAAATACGCATGAAAATTTTATCAGGTACAATAGTGAAGAAATTCAGCTTGGTAAGAAAATGTTTCACTTGGATATAACACGTTTTGCTAGATCACAAAAGTTGGATATTCCTAAACTCTTCATCTACCAAGTACATTTATTTATTTTAGAAAATGGTCCCATCCGAGACCAGAAGAAGAAATGCCAATTGGATATGAATTAAAAGTCAAGAAAGGTTGCAGGGGGTAACATCACATTGCCTTTTTCTTTGCTTGTTAGAGAAGGAAATGAGGATGTATAGGCAACATCAATATTAATAAACCTAGATCATTGTTAACACAGCGGTAAATGAAATGCTTTTTATTCCTTTTTTCTACGGCTCTGCAATATGAAGATATCGTGTGATTCTTGTTACACACACAAGTTTGTTGGCTGTCAAAAGGAAAGTTTCTATTTACTTTTTAAAACAGTTATTGAATTCTTCCAAAACTAAAGTTCTGATCTCATTGATGAAATTAAAAAAAGCATCGAGAATGACATCGCTTACTTGGCAGATGTATTCACAAAGTTCACCTGTTACTTACCGATTCCAAGGTTTAACCTTTACAAAGTCAGATCGGTTCACTCTGTTTCTGTTCCAGTTGCAGTTATTCATATATAAAGTAGCTCTTTTAGTTACCAAGCTTCTCTGAATAGGAGAAGAGCATACCAGATACGATGACCTCCAAGTGTATTGTGCACTCCTGGATGAGCTGGACAGCTTTCAGGATCTTTCTTTCTTTGCTCAAAATACCAGAGTGGGTGATCAATTCACTCCTGGATATCAGCAACGAAGAAACAAGGATGGTGCAGGAAGAATTGGTGTCACTAGAAAATCACATTGAGCCAAAGTTTAAAAAATCGTATCAAGATTTTTGCGTGCTAAAATGCTACCCAGCATCGTTGAAGAAAGTCAAGCTGTACTTTATTGGTTCATCATATTTAGTAGAGCAGAGCTTCAGTGCACCAGAGTCTCGCAGCTACTTTGGAAAGTAGCTGCGAGACTCTGGCAAAGGAACAAAATTACTTAACACAGGGATCTAAAACTCCTCCTTAGTGTTTTATAGCTTGACGTTGAGAAGCTGATATCCCTACACCAAGCACATCCCTTCAATGAAGACTCATCATCATCAATCATCATCATCATCATTATCATCATCATCATCATCATCATCATCATCATCATCATCATCATCATCATCATCATCATCCTTTTAGCATCCATTGTAGGACGTAGACCTTCTTGGAGCCAGTAATCTCTGAACCTATCTTGTTCGTCACACCATCTGTCAGCCCCAGTTTTGTATATGATCTCTTGGAATCCACATTGTGAGTCCAGCACTTCTCTGACATTCTCACATGACAAGCTCATTGCTATTTAAGTTTTTTTCGTGGATTTTATGATATCTCGGACCTGTTTTTACTCTAATATATTGTACTGTTTGTGGCTTTTCTCGCATCTTTTGGTTAGGTGTTTCAGCTCCATAGGTGACTATCAGAAAGGTGCATTTGTTGTATACCCTTCTTACCATCCTAGAGCAATTCTTTGCTTAATTTCTTTTGAGAATTTCACTGAAATTCGTTGTTCTAGGTAGATGTAGTTCTCAACTTTCTCCAGTTCTACATCTTCAATTTTGGTTGTTGTTTTGTCTTCTACTTGTTCATTGTACATGACATTCGTTTTACTGCTTCATGTTGAGACCAACTTCCTTGCTTTCTTCAGTTTCATTCCTAGCAATTTAGAGGTCATGAATGTTCTTAGCAAAAAGAACGATTTTGTCTGCAAATCAGAGATTGTTTAGATATTCGCCTTCATTTTCATTTTCCCAGTCTAGATTTCGGACGATCATTTCAAGGCAAGCTCTGGAGTATATCCTTGTCTTACCCTTTTTTGTAGCCTGGTAAAAGAACCGCTTCGTCGGTAGATATCTCTGACATATACGGGGTTTACTGCTGTCATTTTTATAAATTGAATATAAATTCGTGATCACTGTTTGATTTCGAGTTATTAGTTGGCTATACCAGGCATATTAGTGGTAACTT
Source organism: Thysanoteuthis rhombus (assembly GCA_963457665.1). Taxonomy (NCBI): domain Eukaryota; kingdom Metazoa; phylum Mollusca; class Cephalopoda; order Oegopsida; family Thysanoteuthidae; genus Thysanoteuthis; species Thysanoteuthis major. The sequence continues at coordinate 30,807 of CAUOPZ010000029.1, read as the reverse complement.
TTCACTACGAGAGGGAGACTCAAGAATCGTAGTTAGTTACCACTCCGGGTCTTTATACAGAGAAGAAAACCCCAAAAGCGACATACTGAGAAATTTCGCCTCCTGCTCTATTTGTTCTGTACTTATCCATTGCAATTCAACGAACTGTATGGGAAGAATTAATTTTAAATGTACTTCCTCGCAACAAATATTACCTACACATTTTTTTTTGTAACAAGGTAGGGAGGATCTGTGTAAAATCTATACGACATCAGACAATGAAAATGAAACAGTTCTTCTAGCTCTTCTGAATACTAATGGGTATTCAGAAGAGCTAGAAGAACTGTTTCATTCATGACCAAAATCTGAAAGCTAGCTTGGAAATTCTTGGCTTATGCAGGGTAAAATACCCGTTTTCTCTTCAAATTAGGAGGAAAAACGTGCTGATTCTACAGCAATTTGAATCAAAACACTATTTTGATAAGACTTCCTTTTGCATTGTCGATGAGTATGATAATGACGTCAACAATTGTGATTTAGTGACTGTGTTAGTCATTAGTGACAAGTAAGATAGTGTAATGTAATCTCCATTGTTACTAGAAATCTGATGTTCAAACAGGAAGATTATTTTGTTGTACAGATTCAAATGAATATGTATTCAACCTGCTTTTTCTTTTAATTCACTGTAAAGAAGTACTCACATATTGGTTCAACAATATTTTGTGAACTTGTCAATGAGCTAATTTGATTTGTTATATTTTTACATGGTTGTATGGCATGATTTATTGATTTTCTTATGTGATATAGTATATTAATTGATTTTCTTATGTGATATAGTATATTACTTGCTCGACCTTGTGTTTTATGGCGTCCACAATACTTCTAGTTAAGAATTAAATTCGAAACCCTTCTTTCAGCTAGATCGTTACAATAAAAACCCTGAACACACATGATCCATCGTTCTTTCCCCCCTCTCCTCCCCCTCATCATCCTAGGATTATTATCATTTCGCCGGCCTCTCAGCTGATCCGAACTTTACCGTTTTTCCACCGTGACCAATCACTGTACTAAACATTGCCCATGCGTGTACACGTCTATCATGAATAAAACAGCAATGGTTTTACTTTACAAATCACGACGATCTGTTTTTAGATTCTTCTTAAGAAGTAAGTGCACATGGACTAAACCCCATGTTCTCCAGCGTCTGAGAATGGCCCCCGAGTTGCTCATACCCGTTCCCAAATACATCGCGCACAACTTGGCAGTCAGGCATATGCGCTAATATCCGATCTCCATAACCATTTCTTGGTGTACTCCAAATCTCATGGATTCACAGTTCAGACACCTTCGCTCCAAACATACAACTACAACTATCACAGCACAAATTTTCCATCTTTCGCTTAGAATTTATCTTCTCTCCTCTTCTCTTAACACGATCGTATTTTTGTTTTCATCATATGCTCTCCCACTCCAGCCCTGTATCGTCATAATTGTTTATGCATTGAATATATGTTTTATTTGTTCATCTGAATACTCATCTTCTCTCTGCTTAATCTCTGCGTCCACAATCAAACTCGGCTCGCATACTCTCCATACATCTATCACCCTCCCTCTTTCATCATCATCATCGTCATCGTCATCGTCATCGACTTCGTCATCATCATCATCATCATCATCATCATCATCATCATCCCTCCCCCGTAATAAACAAGATAAAACTGACAGATTTCCTTAGGAGATGCCAAACCTTGCAGAATCGAAGGACATCGAAAAAATTGGTGTCAGTCTTTTTGATCAACAAAAAACAAGACAACATTGTCAGGTCAACAAAAGACGTAGTGATGAAATCTCTAACAAGTTTGGGAATAAAGGCAGAACAAGTGAAAAGCAACGGTTTTGCCTCGTGGGACGTACTACTTACTACCCACTGAAGAGCACTGCATCGCTCTCATGCAAAAAGAACTCCAGACGAGGGATCACTACCTTCGTGTGGAGTAAGCCGGATGACTAGGGTAGTAGTGCATGAGGTCCTTTAATTTGTCCCCGGGGAACATATTGGGGTTCATCTAAGATGAAATATGGGGAAATTGTCTCAGTTGCTGCTGAGGTCATGCGCGGGGAATGGCGTTTCGATCTATAAAAAGCTTTCCTAGCCATTTATCGTTGAAGGTAGGAGGCGATAGAGGTCACTTCACTGCTATCTGTAAAAATGAGCTGGGCGCCCAAACACAAGATTCACCCGCTACCCAGATTGAAAAAATCCATGCGACTACCGGGAAAGACTCGAGTCTCCCCTCGCCTAAGCCGGGGTCGGAGGGTGAATGCAAGTGAGAGGAAGGCCCAAATAGCGGCGCGTCGGTCTCCATATATTCCCAAACTTGGCAGCACCGATTGACCCAAGGGAGAGACCTTGCAGTCATATGCTAAAAAGACTAAGGCTGGGAGAGTATGCTAGTCCGGGTCGGGGAAAAAAGAAAGGGCGGCGGCACTCCTGACCAAATTGAAGTCAAGACAGCCAGCGGAGACAGTTACCCCTCCAACCACTCCTCATTCACCGAGGATTTTGAGAAGCCCTCCCCTAAATAAGGCTCCATCAAAATTGAATTACAGTCATTAACAACCCCCCCCCCAATTTTTTTTTCCCAGCCCACAACAAAAAATACATCTCCTCTTCCACCAGGACTGCCACAATCGTTACCGCCGCCGCCCTGCCAACACCAACACTGTCAGCCTCTCAGAAGAGGCCGGGAAGCCCAACTGGGGGCGACACCGGTGAGCCAATTAAAAAAAAATACACTAGAGACGGGTTCACGTCTGTCGTGTGGATCCGGAAACAGTTGAAAAGGCAAAGGTCCAGCAGTTCCCTAGGGAACTTTGGGTCCTCCTTAACTTCCGCTACGTTGGTAGGCGAGACGTGGAGATTCCCACCATTTTCCCGGGCCTTAAAAAAAAAAGCTGCAGTTCAGCGACAGTTCACGACGGGTGTAGACAGGCTTCAACATGTCTACCCTACTGGCTGTCTGGCACCACCCTGAACTCCACAAACCGAAAAACTCCTGTTCAGGGTCCTAATATACATACATCCCTCCCTCTGTAGGACAGCCAAACTAATATTCCCCATGTACGTCAGTGGTGGGTCTTATGACGGTGCCATCAAGACTGAGATGGGCACAGATGCCATACGACATGTTTGTTTTCGGTCCCCAACGCCAGTGAACTAATAGATGGCACTCTATTTAGCAAGTTTGAATGGCCGGGGACTGAGGAGTGATTCGGAAAGAGCTATGCTCTTTCGCGCTCTTCGGCGCCTCGAAGTGAATGTGTTGTATTCTGAGTGATATCATTATAGTGTGCTCGCTCAGGATTTCCATCTCTTTTCAGCATACTTTGATAGTCATACAAAGGGCGTCTCTGGGCTAATAAGCCATGCCTTAAACGCAACGTGCTCCCTTGTGTATGCCAACTCGACGGGCAGATTGTGCGTTGTCAACGTTACCATAAGAGGGGATGCCTTCCGTTTATGAGCTCAACAGCCAGGTTGAGCGAGTCGACTTCCTTTTGCGGATCGTTCATAGTTTCGTCAAGGCAGGTAGTTTTAGCGGGTGATTGGAATGCCATCCTTGATCCCGACATGAAAAACAGGGGTAAATAGAGGGACTAACAACACAGACGTGATTCCATTTCAAGAATTGGTCGACAGGCTAGACTTTGTCAACAAATTCCAAAATGAACATCCTGATTACGGTGCAACAGTTACATCGATTTAATTATGGGAGTTGACGTTAAGCTGTTATAATGTCCAAGTTTTCAAAGCGTCCTTTATTCGGATCATAGATTAGTGAGGGGCCGAATAAATTTAGGTACATGGAAGCCCTTCAAATCTGGTTACTGGAAATTCAACAAATCCCTAATTGATGCAGAGGATTTTTGGGACCAGCTAACACTAACCATCTTAGGAAATGAATTCTGGGGGCCTCTAAAAAATAAGATTAGGTCTTTTGCTGCCGAATATAGCAGCGCAAAAGAATCCCAAATAGAGCGGGCGGTGGATAGAAGGGACTCTAGTGAAGTAAAACTGGCCTCCTTGCTTGTTAAGAAGGATCAAGTGCTGGTAGTTAGAGCTAGATTAAAAAGAATGTCCTCTGTGGCAACGAACCTGGCCGCTGAACTGCGAGCAGAAGAAATTCAGAGTGCGTCAAGCCGGCATATCGCCAATTTCACGTCACCGGACGAACAACTTGTGACCACAGACGAAGGTATCTGCAATGTATTTCGAGCAAATTTCCAGGAGCTTTTCACCAGGGAGTCTGGTCTGAGTTCAGCTCAGTTCGACTCCTATTCAGCTGACTTACTACGCCTTGATTTATCGAATGCAGGTGGTTGAGTAGCTTCTAAAGCTAGCTTGCTCTCGTGGTTGGTTTTCGTCGTGATTTTGTGATTCGGTTGGTGATGATTTTTGTGAAAAGTTTGTATATGCAGTTGAGTAGGTTGGGTCTCCTTTTTATATAAAAGCATCATGATTGCAGTGTTGCAAACATTTAGGATTTTACTCTTAGTTGAAAAGGACGGCCAAGTTTCCTAGTGATGATTTTACCCGCTTTTCAGAGTAGGTCGATAGTAATGTTGTCTGGTATAGGGGTCGTTCCTTTCTTCGTCTGTTTAATGGTTTGTTTCACCTCCCACAGGATTACTTTTGGGAAGTCCTCGAGTTGATTGCGTATCTTGCTCATTGTTTTGTAGTCCTTGTTGGGACAAATAAAGTTTTTGGTAGAATTCTTTGGTACGTTCGACAATCCTGTCTCTGTCTGTTGTTAGGTTTCCATTTTCCTCGAGTATGCTAGTTATTTGCTTTTGTCCTGACCTCTTTCAAGAGTTGATTCAATGACTGTTTTTTCTTGATTAATTTATTCAGTTCGGCCTCTTCAATTTTCTCTCGTCGTTGTCGATGGCTTGAGGTTTCTGCGTTTTTCCAAAAAATGTCTGGTTTCGTCTGAGATTTTACAAATGGGTTATGTGCTCATTGATTCAAATATAGTGGTGACTTCTATTATAGATGATATCATTGTTGTTCAGTTCGTTGATGTTGGTGTCGTCTTGTTTTTCAGTTCGAGGTTGAAAGATCGAGCGTGCTCTTTTGGTATGTTTAAAGGGTTTGGTTTTGTGTGGAACATTTTCTGCTTTCTTTGTTGGTGTTTACTTGTATTCTGCATCGTACCCATTCTGCGGTCGCTGCCCACATTGACTTGATTGCCGGCACAATTTTCATTTCCTTGCCCTACCGTGCGAACTCCCCATGGTTTGTACACTGAAAACAACCACACTGCGTGCTTAATTCTTGCAGCACACAACAAACAGCCATTTATTACTTATCCTCACAGAATATAAGAACCATTATTATTATAACTGGTGACCTTTCGACGTGAAGAGACAAAATTTCAAGTATTCTACTGAACTATATTGCGATTTTTTTCCATGGTAGGCATTAGCCACAATTTTGATCAGATCTTGTGTAACTGGTTTTGTATAAAGTATCAAAGTTTTCAAGTCTATTTCATATCTTGAAAAATTCCCGCTGAAATTTCAATTGAACTATATTGCGAATTTCATTTTTTCAATGGTGGCCAAGTAAGGATGATAGTCAAATTTTTTGTCAGATTATGCATGTCCTCTTCTTATTTTGAAGAGCATGGGAAATTCCACCAGTATACAAGTTTTCAAGTCTTTTTTGCATTTTGAAAAAGTCCGGCTAAAATTTCGATTAATCTGAATTGTAAATTTTTGCATCCTCATTTTTGAAAGAGCATAGAAAATCTACCAGTACGCAAGTTTTAGTCATTTTCCCATATTTTAAACTTTTGTAGATGAAATTCAAGTTATCAATTTTGTTTTTTCAATGGCAGCCATTTTAAAATTATGATGGCAGCTGCAATTTTTGTCAGATTAGGTAAGTCATTTAAAAAAATTACTTGTACGTGAGTTTTTACACTTTTCTCCCATCTTGGACAATTCTGGCTGTAATTTCAACAATATTGCTGCGGTTTAGAGCTTTACGGTGGTCATTTTAAAATCAAAATGACAGCTACAGTTTTTGTTTTTACCAGTACATTATGCTTGAAATTTCATCTAAGTATAATAGTTTTCAAGTCTTTGGTGAAGAATTCATACCGTACCTCCTGGATTCCACGAATAAATGACCTGAACAGCATTATATAAAATTACCTTGTACTCGTATTCCAAACCCTTAAATAAAGATTTACAAAGTACCCTCTGAATCATCCTATATTCTATGGATATATTACCAAAACTGCGTGGTTAACTTTCACATCCTGATTGTATGTGAAAATACCTATCTTTCGATTTCTTTGATTAGCAATTTGAAACCATTATCTGATTATTGGCAGTTCCTTGAGATCAGACGACGATTTCACCTAGGACATAGTATTCTTTGTCAAATAAAAATTGCACATTTAAATTGCTAAATAAATATATAAACATGATATAAAGATATAAAGATGTCAAATTTACACTTAGTTTTCAGTAATCAATATATCTAATACAAAATATTTAAGGAACAACTAGAGTGGAATTCACACCAGGTCTTTCAACAGCAACTTGTGCCTTTCTAGTAGTATTATCAAAATATTGGAAAACTAACCAGAGCTATACTTAAAGATTGGAGTCGGGAGGTTGTGGCCTTATTCACTCGTCCAATACTTTTGAAAAACTCGACCTAACAAACTTACTAATTTCCCGATAGGCAACCTCTTAGAAATGCTAACATTTTGTGTGCAAATAACACACTTCTGAATAAACAATATTGCTTTTGTGATCATGAATGAGTGAGATGGGAAAAAGAAATTTCTCCATTCACTTGATTCGCAAAATTCTTGAATTTTACTCGTAATTAATTTTTTTTTTTTTGCATCTTGAGAGTCTTGTAACTTTTGGCGAACTGAACGCTGCAGTAAATAGTTCCTCAGAACTGGCATCAATGTTTCTTTTGGGACACCCAGTATACATGAAGTGCTTTGAGGGAATGGCAGGGCAAGAATTTGTCAAAAAATATAAATTGTGCACTTTTCACTAGGCATAGTGTTAGGGGAGGTCATGGAGTTATCAAATAAAAATAGCATTATTATATCAAAAGATCTATTTAGAATATAATATTCAACACGAAAATATAACATTAAGTTTCTTTATTTTTCACACTGCAAAATCAACGGATTTAAAACTAAATTCCTTGCAAAGTTGATTTACAAATAAAAAAAAATAATATTAAATAAAAAAAACTGAAAACTGTAAAAACTAACTCGAATAAGCGTAAAACAAGCATTTAAAGCTTGGAATGTAATGCTATAAAAAAAACTATGCACAGTAGTTGAAATAATATACTGCAAACAAGCCTCAAAAGCCGAAAACGCAGCATTTTCACCTCAGAGATGACAGTTATCAGAATGTAATGCTTTGAAGGCTTTTAATAGTTATATGTACGGTAGTTCAAATACATCATTCTCCAAACAAGCCTCAAAAGCCAAAACACAGCATTCTCAACTCTGAAATGAAGAAGTGTAAATTCTTAGTACTACATCATACAGTGGGAAATACCTTGAATAAGCATAAAGAAAGTATTTGAAGCTCAGAATGTAACACTCTGCAGTAGTTGAAATGCATAATACTCTTCAGCAAAAATACCACAAACGCCAAAAAAAAAAAAAAATACAACACAGAAATGACGGTGTTTTTACTACTAAATCATTCAATAGTGAACTGTGGGAGATAACTCGAATAGGCAGAAAAAAAGCATTTAAAACTCAATATGTAACGCTTTTAACAATTATAACCGTAGTTGATATACATGATAGTTCAACATAGCCTCAAAAGCCGAAAACACACTATTCCCACCTCTGAAATGGCAGTTATCACCAGTGTTGTAAATTTTTGATACTATCATATATACAGTAGGTAGAATACATAGTAGTTCAATATACTGTTCTCCAAACAAACCCCAAAAGCCAAAATCACGGCATTCTCAACTCTGAAATGACAGTGCTGTTGTAAATTTTTAGTTAACACTGTAGGAAATAACTCGAATAAGCATGAAGAAAGCATTTAAAGTTTGAAATGTGACACTTAGGAGGCTTTAAACAATTATATGTAATTTAGTTTGACATACTCTTTTCCAAACAAGCCTCAAAAGCCGAACAAAACAGCATTCTCAACTCTGCAATGACAGGTGGTAGAAGTGAATGGAGTTATGTTGAAGCCCCTCCATTTGTCCAGATCAGTTCGTCAAGGTTGTCCACTTTCGCCGATGCTGTGCTGGAACCATTCCTGCGCAAAGTAAAGGTGAATCCGGTTCTACGTGGAATAACGTTGCCTGGCAACGTCAGTCAAGTATACCGCCTAGGTTGACGATGTAATCTTGTTTGTGACGAACATTGCCGAGGTTAGTGAAGTCAACATAGAAATCCAAAGTTATGAGATGGTGACAGGGGCCAAAACCAACTGTAACAAGGGCTCGTTACTGGACTCGTGGAGAGGTTGCCTTCTACCCGGTCCCTTTGACTGGCCGGAGGGGCCGTGCAAGATACTTGACGTCTGGTTCGTTCCCAACCTCCAGCTGGGGAAGAATTGGTGGGAGGTGCTCGAGAAGGTAGAGAAAGCAGTTAATCTGCGGACTCGAAGGTAACTCTCCTTTTTGGGTCGGACCGAGATGTGCATTTCGCACACCTTGCCCCTCATTTTTTACCGACTATCAGTGCTTCCTCTTCCGTGTGCTGACAAACAAAAGTTGGAGCACACCCTTTTCAGACTCCTCTGGGGTCACAAGAAGGCTATGGTATCTTACAAGATCTGTCAGCTCCAACCCGTGGTGGGCGGCCGAGGGATGCCGAACATCCAAGTTCGGCAACATACCTTGCAGTTGTCTTTCCTGGGTCGGATAAGTACACAAGAAGAGAACGGCGTTTTCTTGAAGGAAGACACCGGGAAGGCTTTCCCAGCCTTGAGAAACATGCATTCCAACGGGGGCCCGTCTTTCGCTCTGGGTGGAATGCTCTTCTTACAGAGAATGTCGGCACGCTCTGTCTTCACACGGGTGAATGAAGGCCTCTCTGGAACCCGACCGTTGTCGAGAAGGGCATTTATATCGGATAATAGTAAGGGGGTCCGTCCCAGACGAAATGGTTGAGAGGCTCGGTTTGACGAGGGAAAAGAGTCGCTCGATCTGGCCCTGGACGCTTCAATAACAGTAGCTAGTTATTCGGAATGCTCTCTAGGTCAGCAAATGGTCCTTTGCTGCGGGGCTGGTGGATTCACCAGAGTACATGCGCTATGGTGATTTGGAAGAGTCTATCGAGTACTCCTCCTTTCACTGCAGTGTAGTATATCCGTTGTACATGGTTCGCAACGTCGGGGCACGGTTTTTTGCCCTTGATGCCAGTGCCGTGTGTACCAGCGTGTTTCTGCCGCTGGATAAGGAGGCACATCAAGTGTTCAGGTGGTTACTTGGCATTATGAGAGTAGTGATTTGGACGACTCGCCAGAAGGGATTTCCTCGAAGGCGAGCATTTCACTCCCGTACAACTGGTTGCATACTTTAAGGTAAAGATCAGGGTCGAGAGGTAAAGGCCCCCTTGGTCAGAGTTCAACGAATGGTGGGTGAGAGTTGCTCAATTGTGCAGAGTGTGTTAAACTAGAGTGGCATCTTAGAAGTCACTGGTTAAGTGACATGAATTTTGGGAAACTAGAAGAGACTGGTCAGCCCAGCCCAAGTTAGAGTAGAATAAATTCGTTCCTCCAACTGTTTCTTAGCTAGGGAGAAAATGAGCATCAGTCCCCTTTTTGATTTTTTTAGTCCCTCTTTTTTTCGTTTTGGTAACCCCTACCTCCCCCATTGATGACAGACGGTAAAGTTCTCCGGATGATGTCGGAATTTTTTTTTTTTTCGGTAACATCCAATTTTCGTCCGGTTAACTTGCTATTCTGCCATATGAGGCCTTGGTTGGGAAGGGGGTGGCATACTAACCAGTCTTTGTTAATATATATTGATCATCGTGTTTTTTTTCAATTGCACATATCCATCATGGTTTTATTCCCCCCCCCCCCAAAAAAAAATGTACGTATGGGATTAGATAGGCTCATCATAGAGAAAGTTCGGTATTGTGGTGAATGCAGTATGGAAGTGATCAAGAAAAAATGTGCTGCTTCAGTGAATGAAACAATAAAGTGAGATTTAGTCAGTGCATGAAACTAGCGAAGATAAAGATAGGAAAGAGAAGACCAGCCCCAAATCCGCACCCCTTCTTTTGACTAACCTTCTAAAATGTTTTCTGAAGAAACGAGAGCCGGTTTACATATTTGGTGGGGGGTGGGGGTTGTAAATTACTTTTTGGAGCTGTTTTCAATGTTTTGCAAGGTAACAAATCAAGCTCAAACAAACCAAAATTCAAATTTTATATCTTTCTATTGGATTCAGGATGACGATGAATACCAAAACAAACATTATCTTCCTTGATGTAAACCTTTATAACGTACTAAACAAAGGAAGCCAGAAGTTGCTCTATGAAGTTATCAATGCAAGTCCGTCTTCATAACTGCTCAGGATGGATTACTTCATTAATGCACCTTCCGATAGTCACTTATGGAGCTGAAACATATATAAGATGTAGGTCTTTTATGTTGAATCCACACCAGTTTTCGCACGTAGTGTCTATTGTTTAATTCGAACAGCGATGGATTGTTGAGAGACGAAACGAGGGATTTGGATCCTGTAGTGCGCCGCGGCCCAGTAGATGTGGAAGGAAGGAAGCTGTACGAAGAGAAGGGAATGAAATGCGCGCCAAGTATGAAGTTGGACGTGCAATTAAATAAAGAGGAATGAACACATACAAGAATTATGGCCAGACAAGAGACGCACGTTTAATACAAGAATGAAGAATGAAGGTTAGGTACATGTGAAGATAACATAGATACGACCTATCATGAGAAGTACTGTTAGGAGAAGTAGAAGAAGAGATAGCAAAAGGTGGGAGCTTTCTTGTCTTGATAGTGCTGTCGACTGAGTTGGAGTGGAGTTTTCTGAACGTGTGGATTCCGTATGGTTGGATAGCTCAAAGATAATACGTGGAAACCGGGTTCAGTGTGCGAGTCTTACTGCCAAGTAAGTGAGTTAACTTAGGGGCTATTCTCTGACCCTGTTAGACTCTCGATGAATAGACTATGAAAGGCATAGAACACAGAGTTTTATCCATGCTTGTTTCCTGAAGTAAAGAAGTTTAGGAAAGATTATCGTGACTATCGGATAGTAATAGGACTTTGCCATTTCGTTCACGAGATATACATTTGTAGCACTAGGTGAAGACACGGATGCATGGATGCGAGGCTGTGCGTATATCGGTGAAATGAAATTGCATATTGAATATTCTATTGAGGTCATCAGTTATCGGAATGATGGTCGTTATATTCTGGTATTGAGTTCTCGCTGGAGAATGGGCACACGCTGCGTTTGTGGCCCGCAAGGGTACATCAGTGGAAATGTGGAAGGAAGGGAAATGTATGAACGCCAAATATGAACGTGGATGCGATGGAAAAAAGTGAAAAAAAAACAAAACACATACAAGTAGTGAGATGAACAAATAAAACATACATTCAATACATGTACATACAATAACGATACACAACTGAAATGGAAATACGTATGATGATAACAATGCGATCGAGGAGAGTAGATAAGAGATTGCTTTCAAGTGAAAGGTCGGGGCGATCAAGGAGAGAAAATTGGAGATAGCTTTTAATTTTACATAGAACAAGCTTATAATTTTGGGGCTGCTAATTATATTAGCCCCTAAAATATAAATTTACCAGAAGTGATCTAAGGGGATAGATCCTGGTAAGTAACGTGTTCACTGCCTAAGCACAAAAACAAGGTTAGTACTCAGTTAGTTTGGATTGTTAACAAAACACAGAAATAAGAACAAACAAAGAGGTTAACAACAGTGCCAGGTTTAATTCATGAGTGAATTAAAATAAATGAGGACTGGAGTTTCGGCCGACACGGATATGTGAAGGGATCTACCAGGATAGGATGTAGAGATAAGAAGAATAAAGGAAAAGGAAGGTCACTAAGTAAATGTGAGATAGAGTCTGAAGAATGTCCGTCATTTTGGTCATCCTAGTTGTAGCCACTATGAAGTTATCTCAAGAAGTCTGACCTAACTATGGTGAGAGTGCTTAACTTGGTACAATGTATTCTTGAGATGAATATTTGATGATGCGATTGTAAAAAGAAAGTGTGTATAAAAACTATACTAACTATCCTAATTAAAGAGAGAGAAGAGACGAGCTTACTGCGAGAGTTTTACTGCCACAGGTCAAATACCCTAAAGATAATGATCAGTTATCTTATTGGTAGCTCAGTGCAACGTCAAAGGGGAAGCAACAAGGAATTTATCACTTCTACAAAGATGTAGGGGTTAGCAAGTAGATCCTTGCCAAGGGCAGATAACTCCGTATATGTATGATTTTCTTTTGCTGGTAAAGGTGGGCACAATATAATAATTTACCAAATAGGGGACCTTGTGTCATATTATTTGCAGTTGGAATGGAGGGTTCAGTGTCTATGCCTAACTGCCAAGTTGCTTACGATGTATTTAGGACTTTGGAGACATTCTTTGACGCTGGAAAACATACGACAACAGATCTATGTGTGCTTCCTGAGAATTTGGAGAGATCATCGTATACGTATTTGGAGCTAGTGGTGTTGATTATGAGAGATGACTTGACATCAGTGAACTGAAATGGGCAATGTTAGTGCAATGATTGGTCCGGGTGGAAAATGGTAAAGTTTGGATCAGCCTGAAGGCCAGCGATATGATACCGATGTTAGATAGGAGGAGGAACAGAGAGAGAAAGGAGAGAGAGAGAGGGAGAGAGAGAGAGAGAGAGAGGAAGTAGTCGTAGGAAGCAGTGTTTTTTATAGCTAGCTAAATTTCGTACTTATTTTTCAACTTATAGGATGTCTTTAGTTGTTGAAACGAACAGCGAGGTTGATTGTTTGGTTGTGAGACGAGGTGATTTGGTCCTCGTCGTGGTTGACGTGTAGCATCAGCCCTGTTCTTGTGAAGGGGGAAAAGAGATGTTAGAAAGTGAATGGAATGCGCGCCAAGTATGAAGTTGGACATGCGTTGATGAAACAAAGATGTGGAATGAACACATATAAGTAATATGGCCAGACAAGAGACGCACGTTTAATACAAGAATAAAGATGAGGTACATGTAAGGATATAAATACGATCGATCGTGAGAAGTGATGTTAAGAGAAGAGATAGCAAAAGGTGGGAGCTTTCTTGTCTTGATAGTGCTGTCGACTGAGTTGGAGTGGAGTTTTCTGAACGTGTGGATTCCGTATGGTTGGATAGCTCAAAGATAATACGTGGAAACCGGGTTCAGTGTGCGAGTCTTACTGCCAAGTAAGTGAGTTAACTTAGGGGCTATTCTCTGACCCTGTTAGACTCTCGATGAATAGACTATGAAAGGCATAGAACACAGAGTTTTATCCATGCTTGTTTCCTGAAGTAAAGAAGTTTAGGAAAGATTATCGTGACTATCGGATAGTAATAGGACTTTGCCATTTCGTTCACGAGATATACATTTGTAGCACTAGGTGAAGACACGGATGCATGGATGCGAGGCTGTGCGTATATCGGTGGAATGAAATGGGCAAAATTAGTACAGAGATAGATCACAGAGGAAGAATGGTTCAGATCGGATCGGCCAGTGGGTCGGCGAAATGATAACGATCTTCGGGAGAAGGGAAGCGTGAGGAAGAGAGTGACCGGTTGCAAAGGCCAGGACCAGAAGCGTAACCAGCTTGGACCATGTGCTTCCAGGGGTTTTTATAGGGGTCGTCGTCGGAAGTGACGTTTTGGAAAGAAGAGTTTCGTATTTCCTAAATAAAAGTATAGGGGGCATTAGAAATTAATCGTTGCAAAATTCTGTTGAATAGATTCAGTAGTGGGTGTATCTTCTCATAAACGGACCTATAAAATGACTTTACTAGTCTTGCTATCAGCGGAAAGCTCTATTAGTCTTGAAAAATAGCCCCTCGTGTGTTGCTACAGACCGTGATATTGGTACAAGAGAATGATTGTAAGATTGCTGGCTCTTGATAATAACGTTTGGTATTTTTATTTTTATTTTGCTACAAGAATAATTTCAAGTCCCTCATTGGAATTTTCATGTTTTTCATCCAAGTTCAAGTGGATACATCGCCATTTTCAACATCAGCAGTAACTAACTTTAGACATGATAACGAATACATTTCCTTTTGTAAAAGTTTGTAATACTTTCCAATGATCCACAACCCTTGTGCCACTCAGCCGCTTCGTGGATCTCAATAGATGGAATAACAGCGATATAACTGGGAAAAAGTTTCATAACATATCTAAGTTAACCTTTCCAATTGACTTGGTGATCATAGCAGCCGTATTATGTGCAATGGCAAGAACGGGTTCAAGTTCAAGCCAGAATTTCTTGAGTCGGGTCTTCATAGTTCACGTAGCACAAGATCACTCTACCGACAAAGAACTCTCGAGACCGTGACCAAAGGAATAATTTCTTGCCTCTGTTTACTAGAGTAATTTGTGAAGTGGACAACTAATTCTAGTCTAAACATTCATGCAATCCTACAGAATCGATAAAACCACCCTCTTTTACCTACACCACATGATTTGGTTGGCTAAGAACCACTGCCGAATCGTGTGTATATAGTAAGTATTTTTGAGTTCCTTGTAATCTTTGATAATCCTTCACGTACCATTATCCTAGACGAGTATTTTGGCATTGGTTATCACGTTTCAATTACTTACATTTCGTATAATCAGCATTCGAAATCCAAACTCTGACTTGTAAAATCCAAAATGCTCACCTGGACAATCGTGGTACCACATTTCCTCTGGTGATTTACCCAAATAAATTACACCCTCTTTAAAAACGTTCATATTCTCCTTGATACCTGACCAAAATAAAATAAATTCATGTACAATTTTCTTATTTGTTTTTTTTTTCTTTTTATAACGAAGAACATTACTCTTTTAGCATGGGTCCAGAAGAACTGTTTCCTGTTTTAAAAATAGATAAAAATTTCTTTTTCTAAGAAAATGCATTCTATTCTACCTTTACTTCTCATACAAAAAGTTTATTCTCTTTGCTACTCTATCTTCAAGGGATTTGAAAATATGGGTATAATTTTTGTTGACCACGAGGTCGTTAGTGGAAAATGTGGAAGCTCAGAGCCAGAAGTGACGTTTTCGAGATTTAGCTAAAAGTAATGTTCCCTACTAAATCTTGACTAAAAGGGATGTCACAATAATTATCCTTATTCTACATTTTTCATAATTCAGTCTTGGGTAACCCACTCACGTATCATCATAACTCATTTAGCAATCATTACTTTGTTCCCTTTCTTCTTTTACATTGTCGCACAATCTGTGTAGGTATCAGCATTATTCACTGGCATTTCTCCATTACCTTATTTTTTCACCCTGCGGGTACATTCATTGTTAAGTTTGATAATAAACAGTATGGTTGCGAACTTCTACCCGAATTTAGTACTTGCAAGGGTGACTATATATACTATGACTCATTATTATTATTATCATTATTATTATTATTATCATTATCAATTTCACACCAGTTGCCTGGTGGTTACCGCTGGAAGTTGAGTGATAGCAAGTCTCCTCATGTCTCCAGCCCTCCTCTCCACACTCTCGTAGTCCACAGCAGAACTATGGTTTACAGTTCCACACCTGTTGCCCGGTGGTTATCACTGAATGTTATGGTTCACATCTCCGCTACCTTCCTCCTCTGTTAGGCCATTGCTAGGATTTAGTGTCGTAGACCTTATATTTCTAGTACTTTCCTCAGTATCCGTGCATTTCCTAGCAATGCTGTGGTCTGTACCGTCTCAATCCCTCCTATTATCCTGAGCTCTTCTTTGGGACAGTTCCAAGTGCGCCTATTATTACAGGTACTACCCTGACTTTCATATCCATATCTTCTTCAGTTCTCTTGCCAGATCTTGGTATTTTTTCAGTTTTTCTATTATTTGCATTTTCGCACCAGTCAACTTGTGGTCACTGTTGGAGAATGAGTGACAGTCTCAAGCCTACAGCCCCCTCTTCGTACTCTCACACTCCACAGTAGTGCTATGGATTACAGTTTAGCACCTATTGCCTAGTGCTTATCGCTGAAGCCTAAGCGACAGTAAGTCTCTGCGGACATCGATTCTGGTACCTCGCCTTCAATTAGGCAACCTTGGAGTAGGTGGGTGAATCTGTCATGTACCGTGGTGAATTTCTTCAACCAATATCCGTGGATCCCGTCAGATCCTGGCGCTCTTCAGTTGGCTATTTTCCTGAAAGCATGTTTCAATTTGGTTTCATTCAATACTATTGATTCTCCATTGTCTGCGTCTCTGAGTTCTCTTTTCATGTTCTCTAACCATTCCGGGGTTTCGTTGTGTCTTTTCGGGTGTTCCCGTATGCTATTCGTCCGGCTTTATGTTCTGTCTTCTTTCTCCGTTCAGATCTTGGTAAAACTTTACCAAGATGTTGATTTGGAATGTGGGGTTTGGTGTGTATTGGGCAGTTCTTTGCCTGTATATCTTGAGCCTTGCCTCCTGGGTTAGTCTCCTCTGATGTATCTCTTCCACTGCCGCAAGGATACCTTTTTGTGTTATCTTGTATTTGTTCCGAAGTCTTACTCGTGGTCTCTTCGTATGTGGTGCATTTCTCAGTAGTACTTCATCCCTCTGGAGTTGTAAGATGTCTTTCCAATCTTCTTTCCCAGTTGGGTTTTCCCTTCCTATTATTATTTGGGGTTCTTCCTTGTGTTGTGAAACGTTGTGTTACCATTTTCGCTCCAGCGTAGATTAGGTTGTTGAGCTCCAAAAGTCTGTTGGTTTCAATATGCTATAAGGGGCAGTTGACATACTGGATCGCTTCCCCGAGCTTCTTTCTGTCCTTGTCTCTAAGAGTTGGGAGTATCGTTTTTTTCTTCTCACATGATTTTTTTCGAAGTAAGTATCTGAGTTTTCTCTTCCTCCCTTGGGATGTCGTTGTCTTTCTCTCTCTCTCTGGTGTGTGCCTCCCTTCAGGGATTTTGTTTTTGTTTGGGTTTCTTTCAGTTTTGTCACTTACTGTGTTGGTTGTGTCGAAAGGTTTATCTTCGAATAGGTCACCTTCTTCCTTCTCTATTTTATTGTGGATCTCTTGTAGTTCAGTCTCGGAGAGCCATTTGTTTTTCAGATTTTGTTTTACTTGGTCAGCCAGGCACTGGCTTGATTATTATTATTATTATTATTATTATTAGAAGGAGGAGTAAAAATAATGAAAATTGTCCCACGGCTACTTTTCCATAAATCTTATGTAGCGCCCCCTATTCTTTTAGTTAGGAATTGAATACGAAACTCTTCTTTTAGCTAGATATCGAAAACCACTTCCTCCGTCGATCCTTGTAAAACCCCTGGGCGCACATGGTCCAATGCTAATGGAAGCCACGACCCCTAGCTGGTTATGCCTCACGAGACATCACACATACGCTCAGCTACGCCACCGTATCTTCACCAGCTGCTACAAACGCGTATACACCTTGTGAATGAAATAACAAGGCTTTTTACTATCCGATAGTCATGATAATCTTTCCTAATTTTCTTCACTTAGGGAAGCAAGCATGGATAAAACTCTGTCTTTCATAGTCAGTTCGTCGAGAGTCTAACAGCGTCAGAAAATAGTCCCCAAGTGAACGCACACAACTTGGCAGTTTGGCTCGCACACTGAACCCAGTTTCCACGTATTACCTTGGTACGATCCAAGCCATACGGAAATCCAAGCAGTTCAGAGAACTCCGCTTCGACACCGACGCCAGTACTATCAAGGACGAAAAAGCTTCCTACTTTCGCTATCTCTTTTCATCTCTTCACATGATCGATCAGATTTATGTTATTCTTATATGTATTTAATTTTCATTTCTCATTTATGTCCTAGTATCAAACGTCTAGCCAAAATACTTGCATGTGTTCTTTTCACTTTGTTTCATCCCTGCGTCGAGGTTCATACTTAGTGCACATTCACTTCGTACATTATCCTTTCCTCTACAGGGCCGCATGCACGCTACATACCAAACCACAAGGAGACCAAATTCCCCATCTCTCAACCATCCATCTCATTTCTCAACGATGAGAGTCCCCACAAAACATATAAATACTTGAACATCAATAAATTTCCTAACTAGAGGTTTTGAGAAAACTTAAAATCCAACCAGTATGCCA
>CAUOPZ010000028.1:10000-12500 GCA_963457665.1 Thysanoteuthis rhombus | reverse complement strand
TCCAGTCTTTTGGGACTTTACTCTGTTTCAGACACAAGTTGAAAAGAATAGCTAGTTTTCTGTTGACTCTCTTACCAGCCATTTTGAGTAAGTCAATGGTGATGTTATCTGGTCTAGGGCCTTTTCCTTTTTTTGTTTCTTTGATGGCTTGCTTTACTTTCCTTGGTGTAACTTCGGGAAAGTCTTCAAACTGATTGTCAGCATCTTGTGTATTCTGGTTGTTGTTGTATTATCTGTGTTTTGGAGAGTAGAGTTCCTAGTAAAATTCTTGGGTGCATTCAACTATTCTGTCTCTATCTGTTGTTATGTCTTGTTTGCTTGGAGAATGCCAGTTATCTGTTTCTTTCCTGTACTGAAAGCTTTGTTTATTGCTTAAAATCCTCAACGTTTTTCGAGGTTAGTCTCGATGATGGCTGCCATATACCTTTTTTTGTCTTCTCTTAGTTTCTTCTTTATTGTTTTGTCAGTTTGATTTCTTCTATTGTCTCCCTTGTGGTTATTGGTGGTTTGAGGTTTCTGCGCTTTTCAATCAGTTTCCTGGTTTCATCTGAGATTTTGCTAATGGTTGCTGTGTTTCTTGGTTTGAACATGTTGGCTGCTTCTAATAGAAAGGTTATTTTGTTGTGGAGTTTGTTGACGTTGGTGTCATTTTTGTCAGTAAGGATATCAAATCTGTTTTTCAGTCATAGCTTGAAGGCTGGGGTGAGTTCATTTGGTATGTTCAGTGGCTGCGGTTTAGTGTGGAACATTTTCCTGCGTTCTTTGTTTGTGTTTATTTGCATCTTACATCTCACCATTCTGTGGTCGCTCCCGACATTCACTTGGTTTAGGATTTGGATGTCTTTGATAGTGTGGGTTTTGTCCGTTAAAATGTAGTCTATTTTGTTTTCGGTTTCATGTTTGGGGCTCTTCTAAGTCCATTTTCTATTGTGTTTCTTTTTGAAAAATTTGTTTATAATTTTGAAGTTGTTTGCCATTACAAAATTCACCAGATCTTCACCTCTCTCGTTTCGTCTTTCGTATCCGAATTTCTCAACGCAGCTTTCGTTTCCTTCTACTTGTGCGTTGAAATCTCCCATGATAACATTGAAGTATCTTTTGGTATCTAATGGTAGGTAGTCCAAGTCATCATAGAAGTTGTTTATTTCTTCTTCGGTTGATTGTGAGGTGGGAGCATAGACTTGGATGACTTTTAGCTTGTACCTCTTCGAAAGTTGTATGGTGCCATTAACCATGCGGTCTGAGATAGCTTTGAAGTCTACCACGTTGTCTTTGAGGTCTTTATTGATGAGAAAGCCTACTCCACTTTGTTTCACCTTCTCTCTTCCATAATTGTAGAGAAGATGTTTGATTTTCAACTCTATGAGCTCTTCTCCCGGTCTTCTCATTTCACTATAACCTATGATGTCCCATTTGATGGTTTTGATTTCGTTTTCTAGATGGGTTAGGTGAGAGTCAGTTGAAAGTGTCCTGATGTTGTAGGTGCTGATGTATAGCATTGTCCTATTGTTGAAGATTTTTGGGTTTTGTTTGGATTTACGAGTTGTTTTTAGTATTGTTTGGGTGATCGCTGTTTGGACACATCACTCCCGCCCAAAGCAAGAGATGCAGCTGGGCCATTCGGTACCATTAGCCAAGTACATACAGGCATTCTCCTAATGAACTGTTTGGGTACTCACATATGGAATACATCACCCCAAGCCAAAAAAAGTGATGTGGCTGGGCCTTTTGGTACCGAGGACCAAACAGGAACAGCTGGTATAATTGTCATTGTATGAGTCATGGAGAGTATTTGGCCATACCCTGCCACGCTGCCCCATGACATGTTGACAAGGCATATATATATTTGCATGCATATATATGATTATATATATATATACACACATATATATATATAAATGTGTATGTATGATATGTGCTTATACATATAATTGTATGTATATATATATGTGCATATACATGAGCTTCCACAAACACATATGTATACATATATGTATATATATATATATATATATATATGTGTAAATATGTATACTTGAATACACACACACGTATATAAATATATGTAAATGTGTATGTATATATATATGTGCATATACGTATACTTGCAACACACACATATATATATGAATATGTATGTATATATATGTGCATAAACATATATTTGCACATATATATATGCATATATATATGTGTGCATGTATGTATATATGTATGTGTGCATGTATGTATATATGTATGTGTGCATGTATGTATATATGTATGTGTGCATGTATGTATATATGTATGTGTGCATGTATGTATATATGTATGTGTGCATGTATGTGTGCATGTGTATATGTATGTGGGCATGTGTATATATATGTATGTGGGCATTTATAAATATATATGTATGTCTGCATGTATATATATATATGCATGTGTGCATGTATATATATATATGCATGTGTGGATGTATATATATATATGTATGTGTGCATCTCTATATATATGTATGTGT